>CABFOQ010032337.1:0-11186 GCA_900660455.1 Gephyroberyx darwinii
CCTCACTGTGAGGGAGGGATGGCAGATGAAAAAAAAGGCAGGAGTGAGGAGGAGGGCTGAAAAACAACAAGGGAAGACGGATAGACTGAAATCCATCCGTCCCTTGGTGAAGGAAAGACTGTGAAGGAAAGGAGTCATCGAGGACTGGTCTGTGAGGTCTTCAAACGGTGACAGTCTACTGTGTTTGTGTTTACATGTTTTCAGTGAGGTGCAAGTATAAGACCCTGGCGCCGGCATTGTAGTTTTTTTTAGTGTTGTCTCTTAAGAGTGAGGACTCAAGGACTACAAAAATGGCCACTATAACTTACCAGTGTTTTGGTGTCTGTAATGCCAGAAATCTTTCTCTAGAAGTCTAGAGCTGTGATGTAGGTTTGGGTAGTGGCCTTAAGGTAACATGGCTATCAACTAATCAGAGATTGTGTATGTGTGTGTGTGTGTGTTTGAGTGCATGTGTGAGTGTGTGTGTGAGTGCATGTGTGTGTGTGTGTGTGTGTGTGTGTGTGTGTGTATGAGAGAGAGAGTGTTTGGTGAATCTAGGATAATGACACAGTGGCAACGAACGGTACTGACGCGCGCACACTCACACACACACACACACACACACACACACACACACACACAGACACACACACACATACACATGTATATTCTACCGGATAAACAATGTAAATATATGAGTGGTTCTGGATTTTTCTTGGGTGATAAAATCCAACATGCTTCTGACAAAAGTGCATTGTTGTAACATACCATGCAGTATGTTATTCTGAAGAACTTTTTTCACACAGCATCTTTTTATTGATTCAACCTCTATCTTTTTCACCCATGGTTCCCACTGCCTCTGCACAGCTTTTTCTTTTCCTCACTCCCTCTTTCTCTCGCTCCTTTCTCTCATCCTGCCAGTATTTCTTTTGAAATTTTCTACTCTTTCAATTTGTTTTCTTCAGAAGTTTGAATGTATATTTTCTACATGATTCCTGAAGCAGTTGGGACCAAACCTTTTGTACCTCTCTGTCTGTGACTCTAGAAAGAGGGAGAGGAGGGACTGACAAGATCAGGCCTGGTATTACCATAACTATCTTAGTGATAAAATGTCCAGTTGGTTTATTGGCATTAATTTGACCTGAGTGCTAATTGTTAGTGTCCGGCAAAAATGTTGTACCTCTAAAAGACCCTGTTTTATGAACAGAGCATTATCTGAAGAAATTTTCTCCATGCAAGGTGCCTGCAGGACACCATGTATGTAACTTTAATCCAAGACAATACTTTTGATTGGGAATAATTGGTAACACATCGATCTGATATGCTTGCCGGCAGATTCAAGCAGGGAGAGAACCTTTTCTAGTCTCCACCAGCATTAAAGACACCTGTAACACTGAATGTGTTTACATGCGCAGTATTACTGGCTAACATCAAGATTAAGATCAAATTCAGGATAAGTTGCTTTTATATCCCAATCATAAAGGTCTCTGTATACATGGATAAACAGAATATTCCAAGTATTACTATAAAACAGAACTTAAAAATGCTGCAAAAACCTACAATATCATATTTATCCTTTTAATATTTGAGATAAGAGTTTATCCCAGCTATTACATGGAATATGGTGTTGACATGCACCAACTCTCTCTATGACAATATTAAAATAAATAATAAATAATAATGTTGGAATGGTAATGCACTCACTAAGATGCTTTTGAGAAATGGGGCATTGGTTTTGTGCCAGCTCCCTCCGCAGAGGAAAACACTGAGTTGGCTAGAGCAGAAATACTAAGAGGTAATGAAAATGAGAAAATGTAAGTCAAAAAGTTGTGATACATAACATACACTAACCTTTTGAAACATTGGAGATGGGCAATATTGTCTGCAACAAGGACAGGGATTGTTATATATGACAAAATGAATGCGGATAACTGGACTTTCGGTATCATAAAATAATTATTTTAGTTTTAATTATTGATAAAATTGACCATTATCAATGCTTCAGAATGTTGCCTGTGTATTATGGTCCATAATGAACTCCATAACTTCCAAAGCATAAGCATTTGTCCGCTATGAAGACTGACATAGTTTGACATCTCCTTGTGAGTGTAGTATTACTGCTCTATGGTAGCCAACAAGAACAAACTCAAAGTGATCTGTAAATAATAAGGGCATGCAAAGACAGTTCTGTTTTACTCCAGAAGTCAATTCATTTACATATCAACAAAGGTGAAAAAAGGAAAAAAAGTACATCAAGAGATGTTTTTTAAACTATGTTATGACATCATACAGTACCAATATGTGTTACTACTACAAAAACTGTTACTACGCTGAATGTGTGAGTGACCATTCCTATTCAAACGTCTTGTAAATCAACAATATAATAATAATTAACATTAATATGATTATTGTGCCAAAGGGGTTAGGGAGGGTAGCTAACTAGCTTGTGGGTAAAATAAGTGGTTTCGTAAAAAAAAAAAAAAAAAAAGTATGTAAAACTGTTTTTATTCTTTTGGGTATTTTCTATATAAATACTCCACATTTTCCAACGTGAAAGCAATACTACTCATAAGTATTCATGGTGCACATCTGAGGGGTTTCTTAAATCAGAAACAATGTCTTACATTCTTGTTCCTCACTGTCCTTCTGTTATCTCTAGTGGGCAATTTGTTCAAATTTCAGGAAGAGGATGGTGGGTAGATGAATAGACTTTTCCCTCTCATATCCTCTAAAATCTATAGTTCATGAGAGGGATGCATTTATGAATTTTCATTGGCAAAGAGGTTGTGATTCCCTATCATCGTATTATATCTTCTCACTTTCGGTCTGTAGCTGTATATTTTTCCAGTTCAGTCTCCGACATAAACTCCCCATCGGACTGGAATCAGATTTAATGATGTCTTAGCTGCAGTGTGAGATACATAGGGAGATAACTTTGTTTCTGCTGTGCAGTGTAATTTACTTTTTGCTATTTTTTTGAGATCTGTGCTGTTTAATGAAGAACCAAACTGGGCCTGGTTTCCTCAAAGCCTCAAAATGGTAAGACCATCTCCTATTGGCAATGTTGCCCTTATGCCCTTTGGTAATCTATGGGTTAGCATGCAAAATTAAACTCTCTTGGGTCTCTATGTGACTATTGATATCTTTAATGATTCTGCATCCCAGGGCAAGAGAGTACACTTTATTTTTTGGTCCCTGGCTGAAAAGATGAATCAAGGTAGAGACACACAAGCAACATTTGAGGTAATTAGATGGACAGTACTGCCTACGACAGGGATAAAATTAACACAGATAAAATAGTGGGCTAAAGAAATAGAAGGATAATTAAAAATACTGTTGGCAGTAACTGTTGACAAAATTGCTGCCAGTCGCAAAGTGTATCATTGTCTTCATAGTGCTAATCTACATTTGGGAAACTGGGCCCTGACCTGTTGTCAAAGTACTAGTGCTATTTTTGAGATGTTTTGGGAATGAGCTATACGTGCTACTGTCTGTGCGTTGTCACTGACACAGTGTTTATAATGTGCTGAGGGTGTAACAGGGAGCTTGCTTCAGCACTTGAGCTGTGTGTTATCAGTCCCTTGGGTGATTCTTGACAGTTGTATGCTGCCTGTGCAGAAAAAGACAGGATCAAGACTTACAGCTACTACTATCTTATTCTCTTTAAGGGCTCAATTCTGTGAAATCATTTCATGCTAGATTGAAACATGACCTAATTAGGATCTAATAATTATATAGGCGTTAAAAGGAAAACTTTTTAGAGAGTTCAGCAAGCTTGTTTTGGGGATTGCGTTATTACAAGAAAAGTTAAAATGTCAAACAGAGCTTCATGGCCTCATTCATATGTGGCATTGAAAAACCATGCAGACAAAATATGGATCTAGATAGTGTCTTGATGGGGCACCATGCCACTTTCAAACACAAATGTAAACTTGTCCACGAGGGATTGAAAACTGATTTTAATAGTATCTGTTGTATTCTTTTGGCAAAATAAGATCCCAGGCAGTCTTGGGTGCATTTGAATCTAGGCACAATCATCTGTACTTGCAATGGAGTTTTGATTGCAGGTGAATCAGGTGAACCTGGAGCCTAATCCATATTCCATATCAAATGTGTAGTAATAGGCCCTATATGGATATGAAAGAAGACAAGCTAGAAATGCAGACAGGACAGTTGACCAATCTGCACTAATACTATTGCTCCTCATTCTAACCCTACCTCGAGGATCACAGGAAGCTATTGGTCATAATTATTTCCCCTCACATTTTATCCAAAATCTAAAGCAAACAGCAGGGATGCGAGTAATATCTTATGCTAGCCAGGAAGATGATCTCCTGATGATAATGTCTACCCAGAAATGCAGTTGGCTGACATATTTTAGTAAATGCACTCTAAAGAATTGGATTGGTAATCCCTGTGCTCAAACAGACTTAATCCAAACAGTGCTCTGTTGATCGGAGGAAAACAGACACAAGGTCATTTATTATACATTTGGATCTAAATAAAAGGCACATAAACCAATACTCAGGACTTTAACCATTCCACTGGCTATCAAGAGGTTCCTCTAGTCCCTGGTTCCTTAAATGATGGTTCAGGACCCAAAATTGGTCAGGGGCCTGTTTCTCATGACTCCTTCAATGACAATATTATTTACTAAGAGTGCAATACAATTTACTACATTTTGGATCGCAAAATTGGGCAAACTGTGGGCAACTGGAGGACCTGGGTTCAATACCTTGTGAAAGCAAGCATCCACCCTGCTGAAGTGTCCTCGAGCAAGACACTGAATCCCTATCAGCTCTAGGAGTGTTGTTGTGTATAGCTGACCCTGACCTCTGACTTCTCCCTTGGGGATCAATAGAGTATTACAAACAGCGGTGGTTGAGAGCTTTAGCAGTTTGACTGGGTATGTCCGTCCTGTGAGATGGAACAACTTTTCCCCCCTGCCCTGCCTGATTGTTTGTTTAGCTTGATACAGACGACAGAACCATGTTTACTGTGTAAACAACACTACACTATAGACATATGATCTCATACTCTGTCAGGGCAGGCTAGAAGAAGCTTGCTGTTGGCCGTTCAAGCCACTGCCACAGACTCTCAAACCTTGTTTATCCAACCGCTCTTATAAATAATGTGTCATGTTGAGCACTGTTGGTATATATCAATGTTTACACATATTGTATTACCTTTCAACATGTGTAGTATGAGCAGCATGTATCTCCATTAGTGCTTGATTGAAAACACAAGGTGTGTCCTAAACTACACTTAGAGAGGTGCTGAAAATGGCGCCTTGTTTTTAAGAGTGAACAAATTATTTCCAAACCAACCGGTTATACTGAATGAGGAGAATGGGCTAAAAAGTGTGCTCTATGGGGTGTGCATAACTGTGCGATATACAAGCCAACTAAAGGCATTTAGACTGCAAACTACACTGTACCGAGCATTCCAGCATGTGTGTGCATCAGTATCCTGAACATTAAATTTCTATGGGGGTTTGGATGAAGCCAGTTGTGCTGCAGCTAGTTCAATGAAACCCATGGTTCTGGGACAGCATGGGTGAAAAGGAAACTAGATGTCTTATAAATCAACGGTATTTTTGTATGTTTGTCTCAAGCTGCTGATCTGAATGTTGCATTTTATAACTGAGTAAAGAGCACTCGTGTTTTGATATGTGGTTATGTTTCCTCAGCCATTTGACTAAAACTATTGATTATAGGTTTATCAGTATAGGCTATATTGCACAGAACTGAAAGTTGCATAATAACAAATTAGGTTCTGTATTATATTGATTTGAGGTAAGAGAGTTTGTGTACTTGTTTATTTAGATGGTTCTTGAGCGCTTATGTGAAAGTGGAATAATGTATAACGCAGGCCAGTCTGTGTCTATGGGAATTTGGTATTTTACATACAGAGCAGGCACGTGGCAGAATTTCCAATATTGCCTATAGTGGCTTTGTGAATTATATTTATTCATATAAATTCATCCCTTATTTCTATTTGTAAGAGAGTAATACCAAACTCAACTGTGCTGTCATTCCATACTATACAGAACTATCCTCACAGGACATGACGGGACATCAGAGACATGTTTAAGTGGTTGATATATTTGGCAAGTCAGAAAACATGGTTTTATGCTGTCTGTATTTTATATTCTTTATAGATTGTCTTGTTTGGATTAATGCTGTGCGCACAAACATAAACAAAAATCCTCCTTATATCCCTGTTTTTAATTCTGATGAGATTCTATTTTCAGTAGTGTTAGAGATGTCAATAAGGAGATGAATGTTGCCTATAGAAGTGATGTTTACATTCTTACTGCTCACTTGAGATAATCAAGGTTATGATGTTTAATTGTTGAATTCTGTTGTACTGATTACTTAAAGAGCTTGTGAGCCAACATAATATGTGCTGTGTGTTTTCCAGGAACACTGAGGTGGCCGACCTGACTAGCATTCAGATCCACTCATTCTAGACAAAGGCAGCTCATCTGCATATAGATTAAGGCACTGTGCTATGCTCCAATCTCTTCAAAACGTGGGCGAGTTATGGAAACACTAACACAGCCAAGCTCACTGGAGCGGTTGCTTTGGGCCTCATTTTGATCAAATAAAAATTATGATAAGTGATGATAAAAACTTAGTTAAAGGAGATAACTATCGCTGTAAAACTGACAGTGGAATGAGCTGAATCCCTCCATTGAGTTTGCAAAACCTCTACTTCATTTAGTAGTGTTTGTTTTAGTAGTGACACCCTAGACAGAAAATTACCATCACTGCAACAAGAATTTGAAGTCATTTTGCCATACTCCCCCCAAAATATAAACTAAAAGCTGCACCACAACCAAAACTAAGACCAGGACCAAAATTGTCACCCACCACCACAAAACATTATAGGACGATCACTAGTAGCACAGAATTACATGAATCAGTCGTCCTGAGAATTGTTTCATCTTCTTACATTCAGACTGACTCACACTAGTACTTCAGTGTTTTATTACTTGTATTTCCCATTTCCCACATTTATATCTGATAGCTTGGGGACCTGTTATTTAAAATCTTTTGCAGATCAGCCACTTATGTAAAAACTATTTAAGTCTTAGTCTTAAATAGGAGTGTAAGCCCAGCTGATGAGGCCCAGACTCCAGTGGGGTTTCATCATAGTGTCGCTGACACTCCTCCACTCAGTGCCAACTTTATACAGTTTCTCACCGGGTTATTTCATGTGCTAACACATTTCTTAGTCTGGGTGGATGAATGTTACAAAAAGAGTCAGACCCAAATGAGCCACCACATATAAATTCCAAAGATTGGGGTGAAAATTTCAAGTCATGACATTTTGTTTCATAGCACCTTGTTCTTGTAAATTTGACAAAGATGACTTAATCGAGCAAACCTTGTAGTGTTTATCCACCCTTTTGGACATTTAATAGCCAGGTGAAAAACGATTTTCTTTTATAGAGCATAACGTTTTAGCCTTTGCGTTTTGTTGTTTGGGTTTTGCTTTTTTTCTGATGTCTGGAACTGCAGAATGTAATTTGATGCTATATTGGTGTGATAATGGAAGATGGTTTTATGTTGATATTTCATGAAATATTTAATATTTACATTCAGCTTTGTAAAATGTGAGAATATATGGTTCTAGCTGTTTGGAAAATATGTTTGTAATTGGTTTTCTAGCGGGGGTGGGGGTGGGGGTTTGTGGATGTATACCTCAGGCAGATTTTCTCTGTTGGATTAGTGTTTATGCCCATTAACTAGCCTTCGACTAGCCTCAGACCTGAACTGATTACAAATCGAACAGTTGCTTCAACCTGCCTGGAGTGCAAGGTGATAATAGGTTTTGTGGGGCAATTAACTTAGTACCAGGCAAGATGGTTCACTCCCAGAAAGATTTAATAACTAAATTAATCTACTTCAAATGGTGCTGGGGGGCAATTATGGAGTCCTAATAGTTTGCTACTGAAACCAGGGCCTTGTTCACAGGCTTTTTGGTCACAAGAGATAAGACCTAGTGGGAAAAACGAGAGATAGACAGTCACAAGACTGTCTATCCAAGCAGAACCAAGCATGATGTCATGTTTTAGGCTGCATGTCCACCGGGGAACTCTACAGGGTATGCTTTTTTTGTTTCTTGTTTTAAAATGGAAAGGTTAGATCTGTTGCTTCTTCATAACTGTACTTTCAGCAGTCAAAACTAATACTTCAGACATATTCTGAGTTCTCCTCATAAACAAGTCCAGATGCTGTCCAGTAACACGGCGCCCAGCTAGGTGTGCAGAATCAACTGTTGTTGTAGTTTAAGTTCCTACAGTCCTGGAATAACCAGGATAACCACAACATTCACCCAATGCATTGTCAAGACCCACTCTGCTATATTGTTACACTCTAGTAGCGTAGCTGTCTTTCAGTAACATAGTATCCTCTTAGCCAAAATGTTTTGTTAGCATTGGCTTACCTTATAAATTCCACACTTTTGCAAAACTGCTGCATACGGAAGAGCATCAGGACTGGGGCATCAGGAAAAAAGGGGATTTTTTATTATAGTATTTTAAGCATAAAGTCAAAATTTCGAGAATAAAATCAAGACAATTCATAGCCTATCCAACATTGATAGGCTATGAGGCTCCTCCCACTGAGCGCATTCTCCAGCTTGTCATAAGAATCCATATGCCACGGCGTGTTGGGACCTGTGGTGCTGTATTGCACTCGTCTCAGACGCCATGCCCGCCTGAGCGCCACACCTTCAGGATCAATCAACTTGATGAGTTGTCTTATTGTGTCTTGACACAACATATCCTCTCTGGATTGCACACAGGTGTAACCACCGATACTCTTGCATCTGTCCATTACCAACTATTTCACTTTGTAAACCACCTCATTTATGTTTGTATGGTTCCTCCTTCTAAACAGACACAGTTTTTGGCACAATCTCTTCAGAGTCCTAATACTTTATATTATTATAACA
The DNA here is from genome assembly GCA_900660455.1 of Gephyroberyx darwinii. Lineage (NCBI taxonomy): Eukaryota > Metazoa > Chordata > Actinopteri > Trachichthyiformes > Trachichthyidae > Gephyroberyx > Gephyroberyx darwinii. Next base: position 8,944 of record CABFOQ010032337.1, read on the forward strand.
CTATGCTTGTGAGCTAAAGAGAAAAACAAAAAGTATAATGTCACCAATTCATTTAAGCCATGTTGTGGAGGCCGCCATCATGTGCAACGGTATAGCCAAGTGGACGACTATCGTATTTTTGACTTTCTTTCTCAAAATTTCAACTTTATTTTTTAAACATTACTTTGACATTATTCTCAAAATTTTGACCTTATTCCTCAAGTTTTTTTATTTTTATTTTTTTATAAAAATCCTCTTCATCTTTTAGTGTTTGGCCCTAATACACTTCAGTAGCTTTACTAGCTCTATCTAGTTATAACAAAAATATTTGCCAGTAAAAATATTTTTTTTATCATACATAGATTAGCCACTGCATTTTCAAAGCTTACACACATTAGCGAGACTATAACACCCTGTGAGTGAGCATCAATCAATACAAGGTGAGAGATTTTTGTTTGGTGTGGGGATTAAGAGTCCAATATAAACCTACTAACTATTTACAGTATCAGGATGCATTCATACTTCACATGTGATGGTTGCTGGCAACACCGAGATATCGCTTATGTTTTCCTCTGCATGGATCAGTACACTATCACATTGCTGCATAGATGGTCTTCCGCATGGAACGTCAACAAGCCGCTCTGACCAAATGAGGATGTGGGAGCCCCAAGGAGTCAGTCACCTTTCAGGGTGATCGACTGACTGACCTGAATTTGGATCCTGACTGGCCCACGTAATAAAATAGGTGCTCTCTGGACACAGGCCCTAGGTACAGTTATTGTGGAAAAGATGAACCACTGTGTTGAAAAGTGTCAGGGCATATTCATTATATCCAACGTCTGTCTCTTCATGATGACACAGTCCTCTTCTCGTTTTTCTTTCTGGGACATAACAGAGTTCTGGAAACCTCCGGCCAATGTAACCAACATACAGCAGTGCTGCGGAGTCAGACAGGAGATGGGATGTGGTGCAAAAATAAACTAAAAAAAAAAAGGTTTTGCTTTTGTTTCCTTGCCATTGATAAATCATTGTGTAAGTGTACTACAGAGAACCTTTGAATCATTATTGAAATTGTTATTAAAAAAAACCTGGAATTTACCTTCTTGTATTTTCCCTGTCTGAAGTCAATAATTTCCCTATGATCAGGTATCTAGATGTAAGGACCCTGGTAAGTGGATCTTTCATCGTTTTCAGTCTAAATAAGCCCTGGGAATCAGGCTCATGGATACAAAATATTATTCTTATCATGGGGACCCACCAACAAAAGCCACAATGATCCTTTTTGGGTGCCAACCCATAGAAATGAATGCTGTACATAGATCATACTAAAAAAAAACTTTTCCTGGGTTCCATGCTATATTTCACCACAATGTCATTTTAGTGAATATGTTGAAAAAAATGAGCAACAACCAGGGAGGACAGGGAGGATACTCCATAAAAATGATGGGGAAAAGGGTGAAAGGTGGTTGTTTCACCTTGACTTTATATATGTTACATCCAACAGTTGGATAAATGCCAGTCTCTAACCTGTGTTGAACCCAGTCAGTGGAAGCTGATAGACAGCTCCTTGACAGCTACTGTGGCAATGATATTTGCTTCCTCATCCACCTCTCCCTTCAGTTACAGTGACATGGCAGCCGAATTTGACAGAGTGACACGGCTCTGCTATGAATCAGCCCAAAATACATTTCATTCATTCAATTTGGGAAGGCATACAGGGCAGGACAATGAGATTACCCTGCCGTGTTTCATTCGCTCTCTCTCTCTGCCTCATTGTCTCTCTTGGTCTGTCCAACTCACCCACTTTCACTCTCTCTCGCTTGGCCACCCCCACCTTTCTCCCTCCACCTCTCACTACCACTATTGCTCTCTCCAATAGATTCAGCATGAAATTGTTGTAGATGGCACACTGAGAGGCCACTTCAAAAAAAATGGAAAGAAGGAAAAAGAAATAATAAAATGGTAGTAAGAAAAATGGAAAGTGGAGAGAAAGCTAGACAGGAAAAAAACAGTTAAGACGAAAAGACAAGCAGGAAGTAAATGGATTGTTATCAGGAGGACTCAAGTGGGACAGGGACACACACATGCATACGTGCACAAACACAGACACAGGCTCTGCTCAATCATCTTATAACTAGTTCACTAGTCTCCTGGGAGAGACTCTGGTGGGCGTGTGTGTGTGTGTGTGTGTGTGTGTGTGTGTGTGTGTGTGTGTGTGTGTGTGTGTGTGTGTGTGTGTCTAGTGGTTGTGCTCTCTCTAGAGC
>CABFOQ010032344.1:0-13026 GCA_900660455.1 Gephyroberyx darwinii
GGCATCTGGGAACACATTGCCTTGGAAAGAAGATAATTATAGTTTGATTCGAACACGGCCTTTCAAAAAGAAAACCTAAGAATGCAACAAAACTGTTATTACTCTCACTGTAACACTACACGCTTGTTGCTGAGAAAATATATCAAAGCTTCTTCAATGCCATGTCATGTTTTGGGGAGACCATGGAGAAACCTCTCCATTCGTAGCTTCTACAGAGGTGAACGCTGGCGATACCAAGAGATCTATCTAGGATCGAGAGCAAGCTCCCTAGCAGGGGAGCATCTTAGGAAACAAGTGGTAGGCCTATTCTGTTACGTACAGCAAGAGGGGGGCCTGCACTTCCTTTTCCGCTGTGTGACAACTGTGTTTTAAGGCTGACAAACAGCAGCTTTTCCAGAAAAACTCGCTGGCAGATCGTAAACATTGAGGTGATAAACAACATTTAACAGTATTATCTCACAATTACTTTCAAAGTTTTAAGCTACTGCACCGACTTTCAGATGGTTTGTCTTTGACTGCTGAGATTCCTAAACAGTGTTTAAATATGTTTGACTGTGCACCAGTAATAAAGACCTTCCAGTCAAAGTGAACGTACAACTGAGTAAGTGGATGGCAGGTAGTGAAAGCAGTGACATTTAACTGATGTAACAGTGGTTGATTGGAAGGATGTGCTTACGTCATACCTCGACACAATCCGGTACTCCACTTTCAGAAAGTAGGAAAGTAACCAAAGACTACATTATATTCTAAACTCAATGTGACATAGACAAAAAAACAAAACAATTATTTTAAAAGTGTGAAATTGGATTTTGACTCCGTTTGACAAAATGTTGAAAGGCTTCGGATTTGGCAAAATATTATAAATCAAATGAGATGTAAGGAAAACTTTGAAAGGCACAGCTGCATCTTTAGTAGTTTCTCTGGTACCACTGTAGAATACTTTATTTACTTTATTTATTATGATAACACTTTTCAAACAGTGTTTAAGTGCTTTACAATCAATTAAATATAACAAATAAATGCCAACAAGATAAGAAATGTTTTATGAAGTGATTTCTGCAAATATGACGCTGATTTTGCCACCCTAAACTCTTTAAGCGGGGTGTTCAAAGCCTTGGGGCCCCAAAGACAGAGGCCCTCAGTGTGTCATAGTCTTATCATTCTCGCACTACTGACCCATTTCCAAGTTCAGAATGTGTTTGGAAGTGAATGTAATCAAGCAATTCAGCACCTAAAAGGGCATTACCGTGGCTCAGGTTCACCATGACATGGTTACATCCTCCCTTTTTGTACTTAACCTTAAGTCCTGTTACATGTGACCTTTTAATAGCTCTCACATGAAAGATCCAACAATTATTAGTTTGGCATGATTGAGAACTACATATCAGAGATTCCATTAAATACTTAGGGTGGTCCATCCCACCAAAGATTCAATGGCATGGTCTAAATGCTGTTTCAGACACCTTCCCATGGACATAGAAAACATATATAAATATATAAGCATGACCTAAGTATACTTCACCAGGTCAGGAGTCTACTTGTTAACTGCATACATTTTACAATACAGCACTTTAGATGACTATCCAGATTGCAGGGCCTCCATCTCCTGTAGCTAATTACGGGACAGATTATGGATATGAACCGTGCGCTGGTGTAATACACTTACTTGCATGAGTTCAACCACAGCTCAGTGTGCTTTAGAAATAGATAGCAGATGGACTTGGGGGTATGAGAGGCTGCACGCGATCCTGTCCCAGGCAGATATTATTGATGTGCTGCTCTGCATCCTCTCCTCCAGCTGTGACAATTGGACAAGCTGTACTGTGCAGGTGGCACAGATGGATAGTGCTAATCTAGATAGCCTGTGACAGACTGTTTCGGCTGCAGAGCAACCAGGAATTCATTCCTTGCCCTTCTTTATTTAAGGCTACTTACAATGGTGTTGATATAGCAACGCTCACTTATCTGTCTGTTTGCCTTTCGTAAATAGTTCTGGGTGAAAAGTGTCAGCTAAATGCCTGCCCGATGTAAATGAATGCCTTCATTCGTTCTCAGGTAGCCCTGGTGTGTTGGACCAGGTAGGCCTGACAGGATTTGGGCAGATTTGAGAAAATAATGTGGTGATACATGCTTATTTGATTTCCCAAATCTCTGTTGTTAAAAAGGGATTAACACTGAATTTCAGCATTAACTAAATTACTCCTCCCCACCTAGCACTGCTCAGTTTGTACCCATTATCGTCCCTATAGCCAGAAGAGAGCAGAGTTTACAGGACAACTTTTCAGGCAACTTTAAAAGAGCTACGTCAGCATTGTTGCAAACACAGAGAAACACTTGTTGCTAACAAACACTTAAATATATTGAAATATTTATTGTCTCATTTTCTGCCTGTTGCCAGCAGCATTGCCGAAGGTTAATGGTTATTTCTCTTTAAAAAAAAATTGATAAGACAGATTTGCGTTGCATTTGTGCCCAGAGGAGGTGTGTGCTTCCTCTCCTGTCTCCTCTCTACCTTACCACCGTCTCAATAAAAAGATGCAGTCTACCACAGGGCTGGTGTAGTTGAACCAGTCATGCAGAAACTTGTGTATTCAGTTCCTTTCATACAGAAACTTCAGTCTGCATGGTGCCCCTACCTTTTCCTTCAACTTTAACGTTAGGTCCTGTATTAAACGTTAAACAGGTGGATGCTGTGCGCCGTTCTCCCGTTTTCAGCCACTTCAACTTTCTCCCTGCAGCTTAATTCTGGTCTGCACCTAAAATGTTACGCAGTTGTTGAGATAGCAAAAACACAGGAGAGTCGCTCAGAAGAACAAAAAGAGACATGACGGCAGTATGTAGCCAATAGGTAAGCTTAAACTACTTCACCTGTCGTGTCGACGCATGGCTATGACTACTTGTCGCCTGGGAGAAGCAAGCGTCCCCCTAAGCATCGTTTAACAAAGGACGTTGCTTTTCGGTGAAAATTATTTGATTGTTTAGTTAATTAGTTTTGAAAACGAAATATACTCAAATTCTTGTTTTTCTTATTTCCTTGTTATTTTTAATTGTTTTTTATTTCTATTAAAACTAGACAAAATTATCTACATGGTCAGATCTTCCTTCTAAAGAGTTTTTGGATCGCTGTGAGATCGCTGTTTGTGTGCGTGTGTGTATGTGGGTGTGTGCGCACGCGTGTGTGTATGTGTATGTAATTGATGAAAAATGAAAAAATACATAAATAAACGAATGAGTGTTATCGATATTTTAAAGTACAAATGTCTTCAACCATTACTCCTTACTCATTCCTCACTGTTGCTGTTGTGGCGCAGATACCGTATGAGATTCATTACATGTTCTCTGGCGCCCTCTGGCGATTAAAGGGTACAACAGCGTCACATTTTAGGTCACAGTCACCAAACATATTCATCAGTTCTGAATAAACATTTTCAAACAAAACAGAAATCGAAAAATCCAGAAAGAAATCATATTTACTCATACAATTGTTTGTGCTTGTGAAAAACATAAAGAAAGCAAGGTTAAGAGAGCCTTTCCCATCATTTCTGTGTGAGAAATTCTACTGTTCACTTACATGGCAAAATGCGACTGCCAAACCAGGCCTAAATGAGGTGCTCAATATCAAATGATAATTATATTGCTATAGTACTGGTTCAAAGCGTTTCAACCTTATCAAGTATGCTTATTGTAATGAAACGAAACATGAATAAAATCCACCTAAAATCCACACTATGTGTCTTTCTTGTGGCGTGTTTGTTCTTGTGGAATGTGGTAACAAAAATAGCACCAGGCGTGTTGCAATTTACCGCAACTCCCCTAAAACAAAAGATTCAAATGCAGCTGCCTTCAAATTTGACACTGTAATCTTAAGTCACACCACACTGAGAAGCGCAGACCATCAGAAAAGGCGCAGAATGCGATATTACTTCCAAGGATCACATATCCAAAATGAGAATGATGAGTACAAACAGAGTATTTGGTTTGGATTGTCCACATTGTCTAGTGTGCATTTCATGAATCATCCTACAATATTACTGTAAATTTGACAGCCTATTCCCAATGCAATCCAATAGGTCATCACGGCTTTGATTTTAGAACACCTGAACCCTTTCATCAAAAAAAGGTGGACTACTGAGGGGTCTGTGACTCTTTAAGTTTCCAGTGATTTGGTTTTTACTTAAAACAGCAATATTTGGTTGCAAAGTATTAGCTAAAGCTCTGCTTGCTTGCGAGAATTATACTTATTTCCTGGCTTATTGCCTGCTCACATTTTTCAAGACAGTACCGGAAACTATTCAGGTCCTGCTGATCTGAAAGTCATAGCTCTTCCTAAACAGATGCCCCTGAGAGCACCTCCTCCTTGGGATTGGATGTCAGAACTTCCATTACCGGTCTCGGTCTACAGTGGTACATTGGAATCCTTTTCATCCTACAACGTGTCTAGACGTTTCGCAGCAGCCAGGTTGGAGGTGAGATGCCAGACTGGGAGAAGTAGTTCCACCACCAGGGTTTCTCCTGGCGCTCTATCCCTCCTTCACCTAGCTCCACCTGACTATAGCGCTCAAACTGGTTGTAGGGGTCAAAGCGTTCCCATGTGTCTACTGTGGGAAACAGATGGTCATCAATATCAGGCTCCACAGGAACCTGAATGGAGGATAGGGAGGGGAGGGATGGAGGGGGAGAGTAGAATGAATGAACACAATACAGCAGTGGTGGCGATGATGTTGTGTGACAAAGAAAAAAAGAGTAGCACTGAACGGGATTTTGAAAATCAAGCAATAGCTACAGTATCTACACCTTCTTCAAGACAAAGTCAACTCGCCCAGCCTTGTCCATGCTGTGAGGCAGGTAAACCCTCTTGCTGGCCCTGGAGTAGCCCTTGGCCGTGGCTGTCAGGATGTGAGTACCAGGGTTCAGCAGCCGCCAGTAGTCGCCGTCTTCCGCTGGAGAGGTAGAAGAGGAGGGATGGACAGAGAGAGGAAAAGAGATAAGGAAATAAAGGTGTAGAAGGAGAATAGAATGTTGATGTCAGAGGGGATAAAACAAGTGACATAAGGGATAGTGAAAGAAAGAGTGCGGTAAAAGGGGCAAGAGGGATAGAGAAAAGAGCACAGTGTAAAACCTGGAGAAATGTCCTTATTCAGGTTTAACTGTGTTGCAGCTATAAGATAAAATGAAGTGCCTGTAAAGTCCTTATCCTCACCACAAAAAGAAAATGTGTAATATTTGTAATATATATCATATTTACCCGTGGTGACATCTTTCCTAATGCCCCTGACGGAGATGGTGGCACCTTTGATCCCATTGCCATCCACATCCTTAACTACTCCTTTTATCCCTCGGTGGACCTGTACAGGGAGAGGGAGCACAGTGGCAAGCCAAATTGTTAACTTGTGTAATATTTTATCAAAATCAATCTTTATGTAATATTTAGATATCATTTGTGATACATGTAGAGAGAGAGAGTTGCCACAGCCACTCTATTTTTGCCAGCTAGTAGGTACATTTAAGATTAAAGTAAGATCAGATGGCATCAGATCATTAAAGGGCAGCCACCCAAAAAAGAAAAAAAAAAATGAAAAGGGAACATGAGGATTTTAGTGCAAGGAAGTTCATGTCCAAGTATTTGAAAAAATATAGGGAAGTGGTGGAGATTGCAGCTGTAAACATAGCCATCCCATAATCACTGTGTTTACCAAGCAACCTACAACACAATACCATGAGGTATCTTATTTCTATTGGATTATTTGGACCCATTAGGATCCATTTGATATAGTTTTGAGGAAAGCTATACTCACTTTTAGAAATCCACAACATAATGTTTAAAATTGCCAGTTTTTCTTTTGTTGTCAATTATTCCCAGTTGAAATACATTGCACACTGTCAGGACATCAGTTTAATGCAAACAGGTCTTCTGTCCAGTTACTTAGCCATCAAAACAAACACTCACAGACTCCATAAAACTGAGCAGCGCCTCCTTATTCCTCTTCCATTCTGGGTAGAGCTCAGCCTCAGAGGGAAACTTGTCACAGCCGAGCTCTACGGTTATCTCCAGACAATTAGTGTGCAAGTAGTTGAAGTCTGACATGCCTGCAGGAGAGAAAGGTGGTGTAGATATATAGCCCCATAGCTGTCAGGGCTGCATGCACAGAAAATCCATTTTATCAAATGATGTATAATCCATACACATTTTCAGATACATTACTATGCTAAACAACTCTGTTTATGGTTGCATAGTCTCTCAGTGCATTCGGTATTTCCTCTGTAGTTTGAAAAGTGTTGCGTTAGTATCTCACCACCGGCAAAGCTGTACCACAGCGCCCCATTGATGATGCCCCTAGTTCTGTAAAAGGAGGCTCCACACCTCTCTGTGTCATTGTTTGACATGGTGGCATGGCTGTCTGCGTAGGTGCGAGCCAGCTGCTTGAAGGCCTAAACACGGGGAGATTATCAAGCTAGTTGGATGGTGAGGGAGGGGAAGTCAACATCTGTGTGCTATATCTGTCTGTCTGCCCATTTGATATTTTTTACTTGTTTGGCAACCATTAATCCACATGTCTGTCTGTGCATCCATCCATCTATCCAGCTATCCATCTATCCAACCATGCTTCCTTCCCTTCCTCCCCATCCGATCTCCCTACCTGTTCATCTGCTGTGGGTGAGAACATCTTCTCCTCATGTGGGTGTCTAGAGAAGTCAAAGGGATAGGAGACCACCAGATCCCCTCCGTGGAGGCTGGCAGACTGAACGAAGGGCAGTGACCTGATCCACTTCATCACTGCATAGGTCTCTGGTGCCACCTACAGCCCAAAGGTGGGGCATGCAGTGAGTTATGGTTAATAAAACGCAAAAAGATAGATGCTAATATAATACAAGCAAGGTAATATATTTTGGCCTCAATATGGTAGAGTGGTAGACAGACTAGATACTATACACAAGGACATAAATAAACCCTACAAGACACAAGGACAACAAAGGAGTTTCCATAACATACTCCAGTTAGAGGCGGGACATTGGTCAAGTTTCTGGTTAGGAATTTGGTATTGGTACGTGGCATAAAAGGCGTGTTGAATGCATTCTTTGTGGTTCTGATAATTTTACTTAGATGTAAATTTGAAATGTTAAAAGCCACAACACTTTCAATTAGGCTTTTGTAAACTAACTCCAAAATGTCTTTACTTCCTCAGGAGATGCAACTGTTACAAAGCCTTTTTAAAGATGTACTGTGTATTTGGTGGGAGACTCAGCTTGATATCCAGTGGTTGACTTTGCTGCAACTGGTTACTGTTGTTCCTGATAATATATTCCTCAGAAACACTAATAACCAATTTCTTAGTTTTTATTGGATTGTTCTCAAGTCTAGAATTTAAAAAAAGTAAAATATTCTTTAGAAATCATCTGACATGATGTTGACATTTATGATGACCCACATACTGCAACCAAATGGAGAGAAAACTCCATGAAACCCCACATAATAACAGAAATGTCCCCTTACCTTCCCAAACCAATAGGCGTCAGGGATTGCGATGTGGTTAGTACGGTAGTGCCTGCTGCGGCGGTTCCGGTAGAAGACGGAGGTGAGATCCGGAAAATTACGGTTCAGGTCAATGTTCTGGGCATTGGTCCGACCGTTGGTCCAACCATTCAACAAGTGACCCTGAAACATTTGGGTTCAAACAACTTGGATTGTTAGATGTGAGGAATTGTGGTGAGTAGGATGGATGTGAAGTTGAGTGTACTGATGATGATGATGATGATGATGATGATGATGGTTGTGGTGTATATTAGTGGGAAGCAGTGAATATAGAAATAGAAATATAGAAAATACTCAGAAATTTGAATTAGGCAGTAAGTAAAACTATGTTAGCCTCTGTTAATTCTATCATCACTATGTAGACAAGGCCATATATCCGTCATGAGAACAGCGTAGCGTGGAAGCCAAGAAACAGTTATCAGCATTTAGCTATTAAGGTTAGAAACGAGCACAACCTCACTAACTTATTTAATCACTCAATCAATCCAATGAAAATATATTTTTCATTGGATTTCTTTGTTTCTTTTCCAGTAATCAAAATATGGCAATAGCTTGGGGTTACATTTTCGCTATTTTCCAATAATTAAAAGTTATGCACTGTATAGTAATACATTCAAAGGGTAAATGAATGTTATGTAATTGTCTTTTTGCCAATTTGACTTACATACTTGATTTGGGTTTTACTACTTCTAACAGACACTTCCACTGATGCCTCGACCTTGTATTTCCACAGTCAGTGCATTCAGACAGTCAGTTAGACTGAAGCCCATGCAGATAAAATGTCTATCAGGAGAGTTGCTGTGTGTTATATTGTGTTTAACATTTACATTGCACAATGTATACCTGAATAATGGTGATCTTCAGAGTGGATCTCATAGTGTGACCTAATGGGACCTAAAGTGTCCTCCTATAGACATTTATACATATACATGATCAGCCCACAACCTATTTGTATGCAGAGACAAAGTGGTAAGATCTGAGGCATTAGTGAAGGTATCCAACACTTTGATCGAGGGTTGTACCAGCGTTACGTAAAAAGGCTCAGTTAGTATTTGGGTTAGCTACAGATGCCAGTGCAGAAGTCCCACTTTCTCAGGCTTGTTAACGTGGATGCCAGGAAGCTGTTCCCAATTGGTTGGGCAATCCCTCCGTACTAATGCTCAGTGAACACAGACCAGAGGGACTTCTGTATTGGCTACACCATTGGAGTGATGATTAGCGTTGATTTCCCTAGTTAGTCAAAAATGGAATGGCAACAGTTTTCCTACTGCCAGCTACGGTGTGAAATGACATTTTTAACAGCTTCTTTTGGATGCGAGTTCAAAAATGTTTCAGAAGACTCTGGTAGACTATAATTAGAAATGCCCTTACAGCTTTTCCCCCTTTTTCTTTGACACACTTTTGAGGTCACTCACTGCATGATGACCCTGCCTGGTAGTGGGAGGAGCTGTCCTGGACCAATAGGAGAATGTAGATAAATGGCAGACCGTTAGGAGGTGGCAGGCTCAAAAGAGTGCTCTGATTGGTTACTTCCTGCCCTTAGTAGCTGAACAAGGATCAAGACATGAAATCTTAAACTCATAATTCTAACCACGGGTGCATTTGGTTGGCAGAACATGGTTCTCCTAAGAAGCTTTCCTGAATCTGTTTAGTTACACTTGACTACTTAAGAACATTACTATCTTAATGCCAATAATAAAACCAATGAAACCATTACACAACAATCAAGAGTACCATAACAAACAGTTACATATGTGTTACTGAGGACATTAAGCACCAACATAGAGCAGAGCAGAGCAGAGCAGAGCAGAGACTGTCCCTGAAGCATAGGTCCCCAATCAGATCTTCATCCTTCAGTATAGCATAATAAAGGTTGTGTGATCTTATTCTAGACAGGTAGTTTAGAATGGAGACCCTCCATATTCACAAAGCTCATTGTTACAACATCATCATATGGTTACTCCATGGTGTACCATCTTGCAACCTAACAACAATGTTGTAAAAACCCTCTGTTAGCCACCTCAAGCTTGAGCCGTGAACCCATTGGCATGGTCCCTCTTTCCCCCACCTCTACACCTCAAGTCGGACAGACAGCCGGACAGCCAATCGGGAACGGATAATGGCGGTTTGTCTATTTTTACAATATTTACTTCCTGGTTGTTGAGCTCCGGGTCATTGTTATCCTCTACCTCTGAGGCGGCTAGCTCATAGCCATCTGGATTCATGGAGGCCAGGATGTGGATGCGGGTGGTGTTGATGAGGGTCTGAATCCGCTGGTTCCCCAGCATGTACTCTGAACACAGGTACTGGGCCAGGTAGATGAGCAGCTGGCGTCCCAGCACCTCGTTGCCATGCATGTTGCCCACCAGCTTGATCTCCGGCTTCACTGGCAGTTGGAGAGAGAGGGGAGGACGGTTAAAGGTTCTCTGTGAAGCCTCTTTAAACATCAATATATGATTGTCAAATTAATTGTGATACCTTGGTATAATTACTGTAAACAAATGACACCATGGTCAAGACGATTGGTAGCCTCTATTGCATTGGTATCCCACTCACATAGCTCATGCTGTCCAGGGTTGTTGGTGAGCTCAATAGCCAGCAGGTCTCTGCCTTCGGTGCTGCGTCCAATGCTGTAGACGTGGGAGATGTGGGAGCACTTGGCTGCCGTTCTCTTCAGCAGGCTGTACATCTGGGCATTAGAGGCGTAGGTGAACTGGATGATGGTGCTGGGTTCCTCTGGAGAGAGACTGGACAATGCTAGCTCCTGTCTGGCTGGTGGAGGGATGGTAGGAAGGAGTTGAGAGAGGGAAGAAAATAAGGGCAAAGTAAGGAGAGGAAGAGAGAGAATAAGTAGTGGTAAGGGAGGCAAGAAGAAAGAATTAAAATAGAAATGCAGAGAGATATAAAGTGGTAACGATTCATTTGACGGAGTATACATTATAAGATAAAAAAACATAGACGAACATGGCACAAAATCAACTTAAATATTCTATCACACAGCAATCCAATCATTAAACTACACCGGCCTGACGTTTACCTCTCAGCCCTGCCAGCGGGTCGTAGCAGCCCTCTTGATCACTGGCAAAGAAGCGGTCACAATCCAGGAAGTAGGGCCAGGCCATTCCTATGGCCTCAAAGGCATGGCTGCAATCCTTCCTCAGCACCTCGCATGTGCTGCGGCAAGGCTTGATCATCTTGTCGTTCTGGCAGGGAGAGGCGAGTACGGAGCAGCCCACTAGGCGTACTTCAGGGGAGCACTCCCCATTGAGCAGGCCGTGGATGACGCTCAGGAGGAGGTACTCTGCCCCCGACTCTGCCTCAAGATGAGTCCGGTGGCCGAGGATGTTGGGATACATGGTTCTGGAGCAGGAATATTTATTGAGAGCAGGATTTACTGACAAGATCAAAAATGATGCATACAATCAGCTGTCAATAACTTATTAAATTATCCCAGCTCAAGTGCAGAGAAAAAGAAAAAATGACTGAAAGGAAAGGTCATGTGACCAACCTGGAGTAACCCATGTCATTACAGTAGCCCAGGTTCATTTCTGTACAGGTGGCTGTGGAGAGAGAGGAGGAGAGGTTTTTAAAGATGAGTCACTCCATTTGTAGTTTAGTTAGGAAAAAAAGCTTTTGAAGGGTTGGTTTGAGGAATACTGTAAAGATTACTGCTAGATCTATTTAAAGAGAATTTGTTCATATCTTAATTCAGTATTCAGAAATATCTCTACAAGGTCTGAATTTATCACGTCTGTCAGAGCAGTGGAAACTCGTTCTCTTCGCCATCTCATCCATTATAGTCTAGTAGGAAAAACGTCTCTTAAATCTGTACTTCTACTGACTAATGTAGCCTAGTACCTGGTATTTCTTAATGGAAATATTGAGACATTTTTGAAGCTTCATAAATCCTCCCCGGCAGAATGATAGTCAGAGCTAGAGGGCTGATGCTGCCTTCCCTCTGAGAGACTAGCTCAGTGGAGAGGAGGCCTGTTGCATCTTGCAGTGGCACTTGGTATTTGAAACAGTTTGAAGGTCAGGTCATGACCTAATTAGAGGGCTCACTCTGATACCTACAATCTGAGTGTGTCCTTTGCTGTAACATCTAATTTTAGACAGCTGTGATAATTTTGGATATAAATGGGTGTCGTGGAAAATTTAACTTACACATCTATACATGTGTATATATGGACTACAGATGTTCTACATCAATGGGATACATGGGATATAAAGTCTGTCACTCTGTCAGATATGACTTATTGCATGCTAAAAACGTGCATTTAAACATTGTTGTGCACTATCCAAAAAACACTATTCCTATTCCAGGCACCATGTTTACAATTTTAGCTTCAACAAACAATTTCAGCCACCTACGTTTTTCGTCAAATGCGTTGTTGTTGCTGCATTCTCCTGTGAAAGATAAAATAAGCAGAACAATAAACACACAACACCAGTGGGTCACAAACAAAACGCTAGGTGGCGACAGCTTCAAAGGTATGTACAGCCGATGAGAAAAGAAAGACAAAGAAGTGGGACAGGGCACAGTCAGTTTATGACAAGGTCGAAGTGGTTCAGAGAAACAGCAGGTGGCAATAGTAACTTTCTGCACAATGCAAAATACAATAAAAATAAATCTGACGAAGCATAAACCACGAGAGGCCGTGCTTTGTAGTGATTTTAGAAACAGTAAAAAAAAAAAAGATAATAGATCGTTTTCAATAAATCTTTTCATCTGAATCAATAAGAATCCAAAGGTATTTTTCCGCCTGACAAAACAACTCTTGAAAAGTAGCTAAACAACGTGGTTGCTAAGCGACACATAAATTGGTACTAGTATGAGTGGTTTTCAGTTAGCGCATTGATATTTAAGTGTTATGCGGTCACGTGTGTGCATTTATCGGAAATTTTTCAACGACTTTGATCGTGACTGAACCAATCAGAACTGGGGACCGGAAATATCTGTTTTATGTGTTTTAAACATCGGTATATGCTTATTCAGATCCACTAAGGCCTGCTTCCAAAAACTCATAAATCAACAGCCGGGGAATGCAGTTTGCAGTTTGCTTCACAAAGTATACACACACTGTGGCCTAATTCTATAAAGTTTAGGTGACCTTACCGAAAACCCCGTCTCCTGGGTCACAAGATCGCGGTGGGGCGCACCAACCTTTCGTCAAGGCAAGAAAGAGCACCAAAAGTCCAAAAGGCATCTTGTACTTGACAATAGCGGTGTGATGTGGCAGTGTGCGTGTGTGTGAAGCTGCAGCAGCTCGTTCTCTAAACGGTAATTACCACGCACGACATGGAAATCTCCTTCCTTTGTCTGCGCATCCCTAACCCGAAAAAAGTGCTGCTTCACTGGATTATGGCTTGCTGTGCAATACGACCGATCATATTTCACTGCAGAGAAGCTGGGCAGTGTGTGTGTGTGTGTGTGTGTGTGTGTGTGTGTGTGTGTGTGTGTGTGACTGCTTTCCTCATGAATGACTTCCAGTCAG
>CABFOQ010032351.1:0-12207 GCA_900660455.1 Gephyroberyx darwinii
TGAAGAGATGAAGGGAGGGAAGAATGGAGGGAGGGAGTAGGGGAGGATGGCTCAAAACCCCCAGTAGAGAAGAAACAGACAGCATACATTCTGGGCATGGAGGAGGGAGAGCCTGTCTGTCTCTCTCTCTGTCTGTCTGTCTCTCTGAGCCGTCTGGATATGTTCAACACATTGCAGGGCAGTGAGATGCAGGGTTCCGGTTGTTTCTCCCAGGGCGTTCAAAGATAACAAGAGGCCTCACTCTCCTCTCAGCGTTCGACTCGAAGGGCAGCTGCTAGCTGTTGGAAACACTGCCAAACTGAAAACCTAGCTAGTAGTATGTGAATTATTTGGTAGCAACATCACCAAACGGACCGGGAAAGAACTATTTGGCAGGAACATTTTCTCAAACTGGCAACCAGAACCAAACCACCAGACAATGCACCACACTAGCTGCTAATCAGATCCACCAGTTAGTAGAAACTTCAGCTGGAAGAAAAACCACCAGGCAGTATAGATACCGCTAAACTAGAGCCAGCTGTAGTCACACTAACATATCCAAACTGACAACCACTTTTTATTGCATGTCATTGCATATCGAAATCCTCCTTTTTCCTGCATGTGCTGCATGCCACAATGCTGTGTTTCTGCACTGCTGCTCTACAGTATGTGTTCGACACTTTGAAGAATTAGAAAATTCTTCTTCTGAGAAAATAACTGAGAAAATAGAGAAGAACAAACCTTTTTTGCAGATTGTAAACTGCAAAAAAAAACAACTGTTCAGGGGATGCTTAGTCACGTTTTGTGTTACAATAAGAATATTTACGTCAATTTTAAAAATTGTTGGCTATGGCAGCAAACAATGAGGACAGATGACCACACTGACACATCTTCAGCTGCATCCTTTGTCATCGCAAGGCAGACGTGCTGCCAAACTGACAACCACAGCTAGCAGTGAAAACCACAGCGTTTATTATAGCATTATCATACACACAAACTTCTGTTTTTTTTATTTTGTGCAAATGTAAATGAAGAGGAAGAGACAGTTTAAAGAGGAACCGGACTGGTGGGAAAGTGTGTGCAGATAAATGATAGACTGGTATATTTTGCACCCTCTGTGTACATAGCAACAGCCAGAATATACTCTTGGAAAAAATCGATGATTTTGGCATCCTATATTGTTTAATTACAAAGTAGCCTCCCTTGCAAAAGCCATAACTCACAATCGGTGTATGATAGCAGGAATGGACATAGCTACTGTATCACGGAGACCAATGGCAGGCAAGCTTCATAAAACACTCTAGAGACCAGCTAGAGACTATTTCAGAAAGTACACGTGATGCCTCGTACATAGCTGCATCACCCTTGCCTTGTAAAGAATGCCCTCTCAAATATTATTGCTATATTGCTTTATGGTGCCTTTTAGCACAATATCCACAAACCATTTGCCCCTCGTGTGTCAGTAAAGCGTCTAAGTGAAGATGCTAGATGAAACATTTCAGACTGAAATGTATCGCCCTTCAAATAGTAGAACATGTCTGTTAAATAGAGCATTTTACAGAGTGCTTTATATCTGGTTTCCTCATCTGAGTTGAACTCTGATATGCTCAAAGCTGTTTTAACAGGTAGAAAACTTATGGAACTGTTTTCCCTCTTCAGATGGCCTTGGAGAGATTGGATTTCTGCCACACACGCTCACACAATTTGGCTTTGTTACCTGTATAAATGTGGATGCAAGCTGACCTTTGGATGTAGGTATGGATGGAATGCAGGTCCTTAGACGATGGGGAGGAAAAATCATGCTCTCAATCATCATGACACAGATGTTTCAAGGACTTTTTCCTCTGCACAATGTCAAAGTTCATGTAGGGAAACATAAAACAGTCATCCTCGAGAGAGACAATAACTCTTTGATGCTGTGGGCATTTTGTTCAAATTTAACAAGGAAGGACAGCAGGGGGGCACGCCGCCCGGTGAGGCATTCCTTCTCAACAGTTCCCTGAAAAATATTTAGAAATGGGGACGCATGTCAACCCTTCTGCATGCACTTCTCTTCTCCCTTCCCCCTGTTCCTTGATGTACTTCCAGCAATGAATGTCGGAGGAGTGTGTTTTTGTCATCCAGCCAAATATATCCATCAATCAAAACTCATAGGACCAGTAAGCAGCATGCCCTGGTTTCCTGGTTACCTAGGAAACCGCTAAGGCCCTGAGAAACATCCTGTGCTGGGGTTGGGCTCCTGGGATGGGGTCCCAAAACGGGGACCTGAAGAATGGTATTCAGTGAGTATTCAGAGCTGCTGCCCATGCTGTATTTCCAAAGTCCACCCAAGTTCCCAGATCTTAAGGTGGACTGAATCGTTCACAGCAGACTATTAGGACAACAGATGATAGATATTGCTAAATGAGCCTTTTCTGGTCAGTTCTAGGTTGTGAGAAAGTGTTTGAGAATGTGGGTTCCTTGAGTAAAACAGCTTGAAAGTCACCGGCCAAATCTATCTGCAGTACTGTAAATGGCTTTCACACTCCACTATAGCATCAAAGGCCCCCTGAGGTCTGTGGCAGCGGGTGGTAGGGAATCATTGAGCTCTCTCTCACACATACACAAACACACACACCAGTTGAATCCAAGACTTTTAGCTTGTCTCTGAGTATTTAATTAGAGCACATCAAAAGGGCGACTACGGTACGCAGGGAGCATTCAGCTATCTTTATAGTAGACCTTTACCATAACGGTTTGCTTTACAGTAGACCTTTTCAGTGAGCTTGACACATGGGCAACTTTGCGGGGCCATGGAGACGGTCAATATTCTCTGAAGTAAGAAAGAAGAACAACAATATTTAGCTAAATGACACCAAATCTGTCTGAGGAGACTCTATCCTATACATTTTCTTTTAGATGTTGGTGGTCTGAGAGTTTTGCTTTTAATCCCAGGCCAAATATGAATTAAATATACCTGATAATAATGTTTTTCCCTGGAAGCCATCAGGACCATAGTTGAAAAGGTGCTGTAAAAAATAAACAGCATCAGGCCTTTAACCACAGCATGGGTCAATGTATAGCACTCCTGCTATAAAGAAAGACTTTTTTTTTTTTGACCTAATATGTTCTTCCAGCGCCACTGGGTAACATTACTTGTGCCAATGGTGAGTGAACAGGTCCAACTTGAAAAGCAAACCAACTAATTGTTTACACCTTGTTAATGACAACCTGTGCTGAGGCAAGGCGGAGAGGATCCATAAATGTCGAGGTTATCCTAGTTAGGCACTAACCAACCGTGTCAGACAAGCAGCTACCCACCGCTGGTGACGGTAAATCTTCCTGTTCATGTCAAGGGTTGTTGCAAAGCACCCATTTGATGATACATCGAAAGACATTCAGCGATCCAGGTTGGGTTGAATTGGATTTGTTTCCCCCGCCAGAGTAAGAGAGGTGTGCCTCAGATGGTGTTTTACACTTCTAGGTTTTACCCTTCTACCTAGACAAGGTGGAACTTAATCGTTTTGTAGTGACTGAGATGTGATTTCACTGAATCACGCTTTTAAATCACGTTAATCTGTGATAAAGACGCTACGGACACGCTAGCTGAGCTGATTCTCAAAGCTCCATCAGGCTGATATCAATATAACATTACTCAACTAACATCAACAGCGATTTTGGAGACAATGGAGGCAGAGAGCTTGTGGCCTGCTGGACTGGCACACTGGGAGCGATTGGATTATATCTTCTCAGACATGAACTTCACATCACCGACCACATGTGATTTCTCCACAATGTTGACACATATTACTGTAATAAAAACGGTTCTAGATATCCTCCAGATACAGCTTAGCAACAGCTTCATTCTCAGAAGTAAGTTGTTGCAATCATGTCACTGTAGTCAGATGGGGCCTTCTGTAGCTCAGTGATGCATTCATGGTACTTTCAGTGGATTTGTTTCCATGTCCAACAGATGTTATAGATCAGCAGGCATGCACGTAGATGTAGGAGTGACAATCATTAGGTTGATGGTGAGGAAATGTTGCCACTTTTGGCTTTTTGCTGTGCAACTTTTGAGACATTAATAACAAATCAAGGGTCTTCATTTTTCATACGGTATGTTTAGAAATAGGTTAAATGAAAATAAGTAGTGAAATAATGGGACCCACCCTGCTAGCTTTCAACATTTTGTCCCCTCAGTACATTGATTTTGTCACAGGTATTTATCTCCATCCCCTCTGCAGGAGAGGCTAACATTGCCCATGTGCCTGAAGTGATCCTCACTCATCATGCCCTGGTTTCGCTCTAAGGGTCACACCGCATTTCCAATTTTGCCAACGTCACCGTCTTAACAAAGTTCAGTGAGAAGTGAAGTTAGGTCATGAGATTGTTGCTGAACTTCAGCGCCTGGGTCCAGGACACAGCGCGGTGTAGTGAGTCCTGCCCGGTAGTAGAAAACACCAAGGCGTATACTTTGGGAGGAGGCCAGCACTGAGATGTTTGAGGACTATCAATATAAGGCTGGTCTGGCCGTCATGTTTTAGCAGTAACACTTACTTATACTGGACTACACAGGCGTGTCCCCTTGGGTGATAGATAACGAGTGTTTTTGTCTGTTAGATGGGTCAGATTTGGGAGACAGACATACAGAGACAGACCTACAGAGAGAATCCCATGAAGAAGAAATGAGAAAAAAAAAATCCAAATTCCAAACACATTCCCTGACTTCAGATCAGCGTGGAAAATCAAGACAGATGTCATTTTTCACTCCCAGACCCAAACGCGAGCTTGTTTAGTCTGGTCATTTCCTTCCACCAACATCTTTCCAATCCCTGAGTTTGATAAAGATCCCAGTTCTGGCGCAACAAGTCCTTCATTCCAGCCGCGTCCCCTTTCTCAACCCCTGTAGGCGCACAGCCGAGCGCCTTCCTAGCGACACAACGGTGCGCACTGCAAATTCAGGCATCTGTTAATGCCATCGAAACCTTTATCTGCACTGAAAGCTGTCTTGCTGCGTCTACGTGGCAGGTATACTTTGATTATGAAAAAATGTCCCCTTTCGAGGACACGCGAGAAAACGCGCTGAAGTTAAAAAAAATAAACTCTAAATTCAAAGATGAATTTACAAGGTTTCATTCTGTAAGCAAGATAAGATTTGATATACTTACAGTGTCTTCTTTTCCAGTGAGAGTGGCGGGTAGGTTTAGCTTACTCCCAGACTGGTTGCTGGATGTCCAATTTAAGTTTGATTCGGGGTGCGTAAAATTCCTCCAACGGAGAACTCCCTGGGACTCTGCCTGCGCAACACTGGTGTCAAAGACACATTGGCTTATTATCAGACTCCAAATCCAATACACTGACATGTAACATTTTCATTTTACGTCCGTAAAGAAAAGCACAGCGGATCCTCCAGTATTTTCTTTTTCCCCCAGATGGAGTAGCCCTGATGTCTCCGGTTCCGACTCCGTGCCTCTCTGCGCTGGCGCGGCGGCTCCGCCAAGCTCTCTTTCTGACCGACTGACTGCCACACACTCCACAGGAGAGGACCTTTGTCTGCAGATGACGTCACGCACACACACACACATGCACACACACACACACACACGCACGCACACTGCAAGAAAAGACCGTTTTAACAAGCCATTTACCCTAGTGTTGAGACTTTGCAGCTTATTTTGCTTGAAATAAGTGGAAACAAATCTGCCAACTGGGTGGCATCATTTCATTTCTCTTGTTTCCAATGCAACTTCTTTCAGTGACATTTATCTTGAAACTGGTGGAGTGATCTGCTTTTTTCATGATATGGTCATTTCATTCTGAAAACGTGTGAAACTGCATTGGGAATCACGCGGAATTATTTTAACCCAGTGGCAGATTTTTCACTTTTTTTTATGGAAAATAATATTTTTAGACTCAATACTACACTAAAAGATTTGCTAACATTGACATTTCTTGTAGTGCACAGAGTCGAGTTGTTCGTTGTTCCCTCAGTGCGTAATTGAAAACACATTTTTTTCAGTAACTTGTTAAGACAAGGAGTGAGACAGGAAGAGAGAGATGGGTGGAGGGAAGGAAACAGACTGAAAGAGAGTGAGAGAGAGTAAGATAGACGGACTCAAAGACATATTGTATTCCTAACCAATTAACCTTCCACATAATATATTGGAAATATTTCCTCCTGTCTGCCAGCGCTTCAGTCCAGATGAAACCCTCATATGAAGTCCTCTCAGGTTGTGGGAAAGTATTTGGTAGGGACAGTTATGTCTGTCAGCCTTGCACCATCTGTGAACACTTAGTGAGGTGTTTGTAGTAAACCAACCACCATGGCTGAAGGAAGACTGTTAAAGCTATGATTTATGTGGACAATTTTGAAGCAATGTAGATGAATTAGGACCAATAATATTTTCTAATGATGTCACATTATTACGTATGTCATCTCCACTGATTTGTATCTCTTTTGCCAATACCCCCTACACAAATTACACAAATAACAGCCCCAAAAAAAGAAATAAAAAACAGCCAGGGGCCGTCACAGAAAAGGAGTAGTAACTCTTCATTCAGACCCAGAGACATTAGCCTTCAATTTCCAAAAACGTTTAAAAAAAGCACCTCTCTATGACACATTGAAGCCAGGTAGTGGTCCTCCTCTGGGCCAATTAGATTATGATCTCAGCATTTTTGTACCCAATCACCTGCCGTCCACATTGATTTTGCCATTTACCAATTCCCATAAAAGTTGCGAACAAACCTTCTGCCCTTCTTCTTTGCCTCTTAGAGCTGAAATAATGCAGAAAAAGCAAAAAACACGAAATAAAATTTCCCGTTATTGGCAAATTTTAAAACAGAAAGTCATCTCTAACCACTTGTATGTCTGGCACACTCAAGGATGGGAAAGGGATGTGAGGAATCACATTTTCTCTGATTGAGTTGTCAAAACGCTAACAGACCAGCCATGCTACGTTTGTGCTCCTGTTGTGATAGAAACTCCTCTGCTTCATGCAAGTGTAACAGACCAAATTTAAACCGTGGTCTCCCACATTGGACAGCAAAAGTCTACCACTTAGCCAAAAGAGAATCCTGCCTATTTGTGGGAGATACTCAGGCTGAATGGCTCAGGATATGGTTTGTGAGTGAAGGCAACCCATACAGCTGCAAGAAAACGTTTGAATTACCTGCAGTCCTGCCTAAATGGCTCCTAAAATATGATATGATCTTCATCCAAGTCATAACAGTAGATAAACACAAATTGATTAAACAAACCACAGAAAATGTACTTTTACATCTTTATATTGAATATTTTGTTCAAACATTAAAAAGTATGTGAACCTCTAGGATATTGACTTCTATGAAAGGGGGTAACTGAAGTCAGGTGATCCAATCAGTGAGATGACATTCAGGTGGGTTGGAGGTGTCCTGTCAGATAAAAAACCCACAAAGTTTGGTTACCAACAGAGTCTGCTCTCCAAAAAAAAGAGATCTGATGAAGTGGAATCTGTCCCGGTCAAAGGACATCTCAGAGGACCTCCAGAGAAGAGTTGTTGAGGCTCGTAAGGATGGAAAAGCCTACAAAAGCATTTCCAAAGACTTGGGCCTCCATCAGTCTACAGTCAGACTGATTGTATACAAATGGAAAAGATTCAGTTCATTGCTCTCCCGAGGAGTGGACATCCAGCAAAGATCACAGCAAGAGCACATTGCGTAATGGTGAGGGAGGTGACAGCTAAGGATCTGCAGGCATCTCCCTAACCTTCTAACATCTGGTTTCCACGAGTCCACAATAAGAAAAACGCCAAACAAGAGTGGTGTTCATGGGAAGATACCCAGGAGGAAACCACTGCTCTCCACGAAGAACAATTCTGCCTACAGTTTGCCAAAGACCACCAGGATGATCCACAAAGTTACTAGAACAATGTTCTGTGGACAGATGAGACAAAAGTGTAACTCAATGGCAAAAGGGCACAATGTTTGGAGGAGAAAAAAACACTGAATACCAACAACAAAACCTCATCCTAACCGTGAAGCGAGGGAGCATCGTGGTTTGGAGCTGCTTTGCTGCCTCAGGGCCTAGTCGGCTTCAATCATTGAGGGAACAATGAAATCCAAATTGTATCAGGAAGTTCTCCAGGAGAATATCAGGGTTGGGTCAGGCACAGCAGGACAATGACTCCAAACAAATCTAGCTACAACAGACAGGCTCAAACAGAGTCCTGACCTAAACCCTACTGAAATGTTGTGGCATGACCTGTTGCAAGCCTGTTTTCTGGGTTAGCCCTGTCCGTAGGATTGCATAGGGTTCTGCTCTTGCTGTATGTGCTGTGCAGGTCATTTTGGGAACGTGAAGTTCAGCATTGGAGGCAGCATAGTCCTGTAGCTAAACATTACCTTCTAGTGGTCCTGTGGTAGTAACACCATCAGGGTTGGAGTCTTAGGGGTTTGATTACCGTCCATGCTAGAAACCTATGCTTTCGTGGTCACTGTAAAGTGCTTTGGGGCTACTACAGATTCTTATGGACAAGTATACTGCTTAAATGTGCTCATATCACCTCAAAAATCTGAAATTTAATGTACTTTAGCTCCATAGCGCCCATCCTAGCAAGCATTCAGTTCAGTTTAATTGGGAATGCAAAATGGTTCAAGTGAATACAATCCACAGAGAGTGGTTGTTGTGTGTTACACCCGCAGGCGTCTGTACCATCTGGTAACATTTAGTGAGGTGTTTGTAGTAAACAAACCACCATAGCTGCAGGAATGGAGGGGGATGGCATAGAACAGGAAACCTATATCTCAATAAGTCCTCCCCTTCAAACCACCGGAGGCCAAAACATCCTCATATCACCTGTAATATCACCTCAATCACATCACAACTCCCTCATGTACTTATGGTTTAAATTGTAATCATCAATCCTCTCATATCCTTTGCTTTCACTTGTCAATCACAATGTCAATGCTGCCATTTCAGGACCAACATTTTCCATTCTGTTAACTTAATCAATTAAACTGGGGACACCAAATGGTGCAGGTGAAAGCAACTCATAGAGAGAACTTTGAATGTATACCATCAGCCACAAGGGGAAGCTTCACCTGACCGTTGGCTAACAAGCCATCTGGTATAGTGTTTGATGCTCAGAGTGAGAAACTGTCATTCAGACGTTTGAATGTGTTTACTGTTGTTTATTGCTGTGGCATTTGAAGCAGTGACTTGAAAAGTGAGTAAAGCTGTAAGATCACCGTGGCAGCATTTAACAGGGTTTCTGGGGATAAGGTACATTTTCTACTTCAGAGCTAACAACACTATTAAAGAACGAAGAAATTGGGTGTAAAATAAATAAACCTTTTGTGGCTTCATCTGCCTCCTATACTTTCATACCTGGTTACATCCCAAGTTCATATTAGATCTCTGGTTTCTGGCTTTGATAGAAGGTAGGTAGGTACTTTATTCATCTCCGAGGGGAAATTCCTTAGTCACAGTAGCCAAGTAACATAGAACAACAACATAAAATAACACAACTAAGATAAGTAATAAAAGTTAAGGAACAAAAATATATAAGATATGCTCTACAAAAAATATACAAATGCTTAGAGCAAAAGAAAAAAATAATAATAGCAATAACAATAATAATAATAATAATAATAATAATAATAATAATAATAATGTGGAAAAAGAAAAAAGTCCCGGGTGCAAAAAGTGAAAATGTGCAAAAAGTGAAATGTGCAAAAAGTAAAAATGTGCAAAATGTGAAATGTGCAGTAGTAGTTCTTGAGGTGTGTGTGTGTGTGTGTGTGTATGTGTACGTGTGGTGGGTGATGGTTAGTCCAGGGAGGAGTTGTATAGTCTGATGGCTTTTAAGGCTGTTAATGTTCAGAAATATTGGTTGGACTGTCTTACAACATAGGAATGACATATCATCCTTACACTGAGTGGTATCCCTTTTAAAGACTGTACCACCTTGTGAGAGGGTCCTGAATAGTACAATACAGTATATCCTGCCACAGGTCTGATTCAGGATAAGTTACTCATATGAATCTTCAGATCCTGCTCAGAGATGTCCGACCTACAGAATATTTTGAACATTAACATGGAAACTCAGGAAATGTTTTAGACCGTGCATACCTGCCTCCAGCATCCTGCTTACATCCCAGCTGGGATATTGTGAAAGGAAAATGGTGACCTGCCAACTTAATAAGAGAATACTTTATTGGTATTTATCGACACATACTCAATAATATGCAATTGAATGTATAAGGCAGTGAAAGAGGAAGCTAAAGTGCTGTACTCACCTAATGCAAACTGTGTGATAACAGTTTGCCTTTGGTTGTGTAGATAAGGGAGGCTTGACCTTCTGAATGCAAGTGTATTTTAGTTTGTATGCACTGCACTTTGTTATGCACTTTGTCTGTTAGACAAAATGATAGATTTTTGGGGATTCTTTACTTTAATGTTTTATAGCATTCATGTTTTAACATATCAGATCAAGAGCAACTTCCCAGCCCACAGAGGGCGGGAGGTCAGGATGCAGAGGGTGAAGGCAGCATCAGAAAATGGCTTTGAAAGGTTCAGTCCTTACTGGTGGTGAGAGAGAGAGAGAAGGTTAAAACGAGGGAGAGGAAGAGAGAAAAATGTTCACAGAGAGGTAAAGACACATGATAGAAGAGAGAAGGAGAGGGAGGTACAGGGGGATGAAAAGATTTGAGAATCAGCGGTGGAGCCAGAAAATAGAAGAGATGAGGTTAGAGATGGTGAGATAGAGGAAAGGGAAGAGAAAGGCAGATGGGGAAAGAGAGAAAGGGCTTCACAATCAGCCATATGGTATAATGCTGAGTGAAAATCTGTCTTTAATATTCAGTTCACTTTGAACTAGGCATGGAGATAACACTGACCCATGACTATTGTCTGAAAATGCATCGTTTGAAGAGTTCAAAACTCACTGAGATGCTCTTTAAGACAAAACACCAGAAAATAAATGTCTTTTAAGCCGTCTGAAAAACAATTTCTCCACTATCACCTCCTCCGAAGTCTGAATGTACACAAACTCAAACAGTTCACCATGAGGGTGAAGCTGATGATGTCATGTGCAACCCCAAATTGTGGTTTATTGGATAAAGTCTCTGCATTACACTTCACGTTTACAAATGTTAAATGTTTTTACCCCTTGGGCAGAGATGGGAGAGTTTTCAGGTATCTGTACTTGAGTATTTATTTTTCGGACAACTTTTTACTTTTCCCCTACATTTTAACACAGATATCTGTACTTTCTACTCCTTACATTTTCAAAACAGGCTCGTTACTTTAGTTTTAATGCATTTGAGGAGAATTATCGGTTATTTTTTTATTTTTGCGTCATCGCTCCATCATTACGACAGACGTAACAACAGGAAAACGACGTAAAAGACGTAAAAGAGAGACGAGAGAGGGAGAGTCGACCGGAGAAAAGGCGTCTAGTGAATGTGATAGCAGGAGAGCTAGCACAGAAACAGGTAGAGGGTACTAGTACTTTTTAGTTTATACTTTGAGTACATTTCAGAGCCTGTACTTTTTGACTTTTACTTAAGTAAAGAAGTTGAATCAGTCTTTTTTTTAGTATCTGTACTTCTACTTGAGTAAAGAATGTGTGTACTTGTACCACCTCTGGTGTTTGTAGCGTTGGAGGTTTGATCCTGACTGACCTGTGGAGCGTCCAGGTAGGGAAGCATGACTTTGCTGAAAACGTCTTCCTCAGATATCACGTAGACGTATAACAGATCTGATGCACACGGAGCTCATATTCTTATTAAATCTTAAAATCATGAAATAATTGAAAGCCAATTTGCTCTCGGGGTGATTAAACTTTCTGGAAACTAAATTTGAAGATGAAATTACGTCCTAAGACCTTTTTTGCGTTTCAGTATTCTCTCGCCGTCTTCACATCTCAAAAATTGGTACAAAACGCTGAAAGGAACAGACAGTCTGGTTTCAAATAAATAAATAAATAAAATAGGGAATAAAAAAAAGCTTCCTGTGCGCTATGATAACTAATGAACTTTATCAAAAGACGCTGTTGGCAATAAAAACACATATTAGAGCTTCTGTGGAGGAAAAACATCCTCTTCCAAGTGAACGTGGAGGAGCTCTCAGGTAATTCTGAATCCATTAGAGCAGAACAGCTCATGGGCGACACACACACACACACACACACGTACGTGACGCGCTAGCATCTCGCCGACCTGCATGCCGATGGGAGCATTCGTTACAGTGGTCAGAGAGAGAGAGAG
>CABFOQ010032359.1:0-12573 GCA_900660455.1 Gephyroberyx darwinii
GGGGAGGACTTCCTGCTCTCCCCTCCCTTCCCCCGTCTGTCCCGCAGCATGAGCCCCAGTGGCGGGCCAGTGCTGGAGGGCTGGCTGACGGGGGACAGGGAGTTGACAGAGGGGGAAGGAGCAGAGGGAGACAGGGGCAGTGGCCGCGAAGCCCTGGGCAGCTGGCGAAATAGCCCTGCAGAGGTATCTTCTGCATGGTGTGCGGTGTTGCATCTCAGGCTCACTCTGGAACATGGGCTTTGGGTTCACAATATGATTCCCTAAAATGACTCGCTCATGAAGGACTGTCGTGTGGAATACGTGACTAACTTGTAGGGTTTATCTGAAGTAGACGTTGCCCCTGTGGAGGGCTGAATCTGACGGATTAGTAAAGGCAGAATCATAGAGAAACGCTAATCACGCTGCTTAAGGCTTTATTGTAAGTGCCTGCAAGTCTGCATGTTGTTGTTGTGTGCATTACTAACATGCCAATATTTTAGGTGGATTCCTAGTTTGTTGCAAAGTGTTAGACAGTTTGAAAGAGGAGCTACTGTGTTTGCACTACCGGGACTTACACTGAGAGACGAGATTATTTGTTTTGAAATAATTCATCACGCGGTTGCATGTTGTTATTTCAAGCTAGAAATTACATCCAGAGGTGTGATCGCTTGGATGCTGTTTGAGGATAGAGGTTTCATTTGGGAAAATGAGATGTGTATTACAATAGATTTCAGATGTTGGCTTCAGTTTAAAAAGCTGCTCCATGGTGGAAACTTGCACCGTAGGGAAGTCGACTGTCACTGAACTATGACGGTGTTTACAGTATTCTGTTATGAGGAGACGTGTTTCAACTGCCAGACACTGGCTTTTATTTTGAAACGTCAGAACTGATGTGATCGCTCCCTCTCTTCCAGCTGGTGAAGAATGAGATTGACTACCACGGACGGACCTCCAGAAGCCCTGTCATGTTGTTCGACATCCAGGATAACAACAATGCTAACTCATTTGCGGTAAGGTGGTAGTTAGTTGGGCCTACAGTGGAGACTTAACTTACCAGCATGCTGAAAATTGGTGTACAGGATGTAATTATCATATATTGACATTAGACACTGGGACTTTGTGATCTATTTAACTCTTTAACCCATCATCCATTTGACTCACGTCATCCAACTCATATCAAGTCTTCTATAGTTGCATGTTCCTGCTGAATATCTTGTGAAAAGTGAACTAATATTTCATGTTTTCTCTACATTCTACATGCACTCACTCTGGTGTCTTGCTTTTCCATGTCTTCCCTCCTGGGCTCCACCACCGTCTCTTCTGCTTTTCCCGGTTTTCCCGGCTTTTAATGGATCACTTCCTTTTCTGCCTTGCTACTTACTGGATCTACCCCCCCTTCCTTCCCCTAACTCCTCACCCTCCTCCCCAACTTCACCTGTGTCTCATCTGGGACTCTTGGTGGGCCGCTGTCTTGTCTTTTCTGTGGCGACCTCTACCAGGAGGCGGTGTGTAATGAGATCATGAATATAGCCGAGACCTCGGTGAGGTACTGCAGCACCCTGTCCCACCCCCATGACTCTGTCCACAGACTGCCCCCCCACCCCAGTAAACAATCTCTCATCATTTCCCAGCAACCCCAGTCCCACAGCAGCAGCCCGGAGCCGAGCCGTCTCAACTGTGGAATGTGAGTAAGACCTTCCAGTCGGACCTATAGATATCAGTAATATTCACAGTCAGGCCAGGGTGAACCTGCAGACACAGACCTTTCTAGTATAACACTCATTTCCTGATTGCCTCATTCACGTCCATATTAGATACAAAAAGCGTAGTTGGAAGGGGTCCACAGTTAAGATGGAGTACTGCTGATACCCCATTGCGTTTCCCTGCTGGGAACTGTCTTCTCATATAGTTCCCAGACATTACATCATATCAGCTCATATCATTTCATTTATGTTCTCTTAGTTGTTGGGAGTAGCTTGGTAGAGTTATGGAAGTTGAGTTATGGAATTCAAAAAATGTGTTTTCCGGGCCTGGAAAATCTATGGAAAATGGAACAGGTAAAGGCATGGACATTTGCTGATAATCTTTTTTTTCCAACATTTGCAAGACTATATTGGTCATGGAAATGGTGCTATATGTCGTGGAATAGTCTTGAAAAAGTCATGGATTTGATTATCAGAAAGCTGTAGGACCCTTTTGTTTCTGTACTCATTCCATGCATGTCCCATATCTGTCTACGTGCACATTTCTGAATGTTTCTGTCCTGCTCCAGTTTCCAGGCGTTGTACAGTTATGTGCCACAGAATGAGGATGAGCTGGAGCTGCAGGAGGGAGATCTCGTCAGCGTCATGGAGAAGTGCGATGACGGCTGGTTTGTTGGTATGTGCTGTGGGCGTCGGGGTAAATTCCGCAAAGATATAGTCGTACTCACTGTGTCACATCCATCCATACTGGGTTTCTTCGGCGTGATGGATGGCTCGCACCGGTGCAGCGTGCATGTTCAGGGTTCACGTAGTTCACAAGTGTAATCATCGTCACTGTGTCACAGCCATCCATATTGGGTTCTTTCAGAGTGACAGGTGCAATGTGCATGTTTAGGACTGAAACTTTAAATATAGTTCAAATTATTTTTATTTTTTGAGGTGGTAGCCTTTCAGAAAGCACTTTTACTACTGCCTCATCCACAAACTTACATGTTTCTGTTGCTTTTTGCCTGCAGGTACCTCAAAGAGGACAAAACAGTTTGGGACGTTCCCAGGGAATTACGTGAAGGAGGTGAAATTGTAAAGATTTGTAATCTGTTGTAACACTTGGTTGCCTGTCGAGCTTGGGAAGTCACTGTTGGTTAGAATAGCCATTTAGCCAGGTGAATCCATTTGTCTGGGAAAGTGATCGGTTTGGTCTGAGGTATGTCAAAAGTGGATGAGGCGAAGACAAGAGACAGCTGTTGACTCACTGCCCGAACCTCAGTCTGGCGTACACCTTGACCACTTTTTACACACCTTCTCGGCAGAATTCATCCGTCTCCTTCTTTGTGAAAACCTCTCTCACAAAGTCAATCGCTTTTATTGTACATATAATAGCAGCATTTTGTCAGTGCAATTTCTAGTACACAAGTGTTTACGGAGCGCCTCACTTTGGAGGGCAGCAGCAAAGCAGTGTATGGATCAAAGAGTGGATCTTATAACCTGAACTGGATTTGGGGTATTCAGAATGTATTTATGTGACGTGGGATTGGAGCTGTTTGCCATGAGCTACTTTTCAGGACCAGAGGTGTTTCACTTTATCAGCCAAGTATGATCCAAACTACACATCTCGTGATTGAAGAAATGTTAAGCCCCTCGGAAGATGTTTTCCAAAAGAAACACAATAATCTGTAGTGTTCATGTGACCGCACATGTACCAAATGTATTCTTTGGTTTGAATTTGACTAAAACACTTGAACTCAATGCCCTCCAGAATAAAATGCATAGACTTTAAGCCTTATTATGTATGAGGCCTCTTAGTTAAAACTGTTTAAAATTCCTATTTTTGCTTGTGGGGAATTCAGAATGCAGTTGAAGTTATAAACCTCTCTATATATATTTAATAACAATATAGTCGGTATGGGCTTCTTTTGAAAAGCGCCAGAGCAATCACAACTCAGTGTAGTCCAAGCGCTTCCGATGCCGGTTCAGTATTGCCTTTGTTTTCTATCAACGTTTGTACAGCAGCCATGCGCAGAAATATTGAAATATTAAAACGTGCTGTTAGCTTTTCTTTTTCTCAGTTAATATGATAAAAACAAAAGCACAGCGCATGACTCTATTACATGTCTGATAAAAGCGACTAAGTGAGGGGACCTGCATAGGCACACACTGTATGCATCCAGCACCTCCAACACAAACACTATTCAATCGTCCTCTTACATATCAAAACTCTTCCTTACACATAGAGGTGATCGAACTTGTTTGATCATGGATGATGCCTGTAAGGTAGCTGGTGATAACACAGCTGCGTAAGCTAGCCTGGCTCCAGGGCAACCACGGGACAGCACTTAACTTCCTGGTTGGTCATTTTGGGAGACTCCTTTTCACGAGGTTTAATTGTAGATGAATCGATCATAACGTGAAAGCAATTTTTGTCTTTTGAGAGCAGGCAAGACGGGGTGTCTCAGTGAATAATCGTACTGATTTTCGAGGGCATACTGAGGTTTTCACCGTGCCCTTACTGTCAGCGTTGTATGTTCTAGCCATGTAAATGTGTACAGAAACCTTTCAGAGGCCTTCCAAATGTGGCTACATATTTTCATATCTAATGTGTACAACTTAGGTCATACAGTTATTGGAATGACTCGATAAGATATCTAAGTCAGCATTAGTACAGCATGCACTATAAAATCTAAGAGATCAACAAATCGATTCGGAGCATGAAACACTATCAACCAACGCCTCAATATTTGTATCTGTAGCACACATCGTAGAGTTAATAGTCTGGTCCTTGAGCTACAATAGCTCCCTTAGGGAAGATTGCTTTGACTTGTAGTGTCAGAGCATCAGAGCAGTCTTCCTGTGGGCACAGAGGTCCCACATCTCAAGCAGCATCAGATCTTGTAACAGGCACCACATGTCAGAGTAGATCCTCTAAACGTGCAGATTGAAAGATGATACCTATTGCTGTGCAGCTTTCTTTTCTGTGTTCTCATCAAATTCCTGACCATCATCATCCACTGCGAAGTACTCATCAGTCCTACGCAGACCCGTCACATAGCCTTTGCAAATGCTCCTTTGTGCGGGTTTAAACCTGCTCGGAGGACCAGGTGGACAAGGGGTTGCCACGTAGAACAACTCCACAAAATCACAGGAAAGTATTTAAAAGTCTCTTCGTTTTTTGGGGGGGTTTTCTTTGAGCAACAGCTAACCTGAATTGACGTGGTAACCTATCTGGTTCTCTAAGTAGCTTTGCACAAACACTAGGAATCATTTGCAAATACTATATGACCCAAGTCTGATTTGTCCAATCTATACAGTACTCATCAAATGGTTGACACAGTGGATCTAGTGAGAGTTTCATCTGAATGTGTTAGCTACAGTTGTGCAGTGATGATAAACATTGACCTGAGTGGAATATGGTTTGAAGCTGTATGTACTGCTACCACTTAAGTGATTTATTACGTTTCTATATTGAGTAGCACTAAGTGTTTCATACTGTGGAGATGAGCAGTTTTGCCATCACTCAGCGAGGGAATGTTTTCTCAGTAAGATAAAAACACTAATACACTACTTGCTGGGTTTGCCTGTCTACCACTGATATGACTATCAGGTGTTTTGTTACACCGCAGAAGCATGATGTGTTGTTTTTTTTTCCACTGCTGGCAAAACCTTTTTTTTCTTCATTTCCTTTGTAAATCCAGCTTCTCATGAATGTGCTGATTGGTTGGGACTCTGCATTCACCCGGAGGCTATCTCTCACACTAATGCTTGTTCTTAATGCCTTTTCTGTTTTCTTTTTTGTAGAGAGGTGTGCTCTATTTCAAACAGACTATGTAATGGACTTAGACAAAAAAAAAACAATTATTTTGTCACATCATAACTCAACAAGTCACTCTAGAATATTTATGTGATATTGTGCTCCGTTAAACATCACAGGATGTATGAATGTATGAATATATGAATGTGGCGCAGCGTACACATAATATGTAAAAGAAATAAAATAAAAAAGTCAGTACTTTCATATTGAATGAACATGCAAACTATTGAGCAGCACGGCACAAGGATTGTACATATGTAAAATAAAGAATAGATTGCAAGTGATGGGGAAATTAAATGAAGCTCTCTATCAGTTGCACCACTTTATTTACCTGAAGGATTTTGGCAAAGCACAGACCGAAGTGTTACTGAGCACAGGAAGTTTGACACATATGAACATTACGCTGCCATCTGTGAGGATCGTAATGCCTTATGTTAGATGCAAAATTGTGCCTCATTTTCATTTACTTTTTATCACAGAAATGTATCCATGACATATTTAATATTACCGTTTTTTTCCCATAGTCCTAGTCTATGTGATGGGAGCACATTTACTGAGAACTTGTCAGCTACTGTGCAAGTACCTAAAGTGTGACACAATGCTTCAAATTAATGATTAATAATCATGAGAATGGATTAGCTTGAGGAGATCCACAACCTGCAACAGGTTTGGTTTGTTTGCTTCAATTTGCAGTGCTGTTACATTGACAATATTAAAATAAAGACGAAACTATACACTGCTGTGATTTTGGTATTATGCAATATTTAATAAACCATATAAACCATTTGAAGTAGTACCTGTTTTGATTTCTGATCAAGACTCTAGGGCAGAATCCGGAGCAGCTTAGTCTACAGTCTGAATGACAGCATGGATAGCACTGAGGGTTAAACTGGATTAACTCTTTCAATCACACTTAAGCTTGTTTGGCATATTAGTGGTGTGGAACGCCAATTGAGTAAATTCTTACAGGACCTTGATAAAAAGGTTTAAGAGCAAGTGATGCGCAGAAAAATAAATGCTAAATTTGATTATGATTTATATTCTTCAAAGGTAATGTATCATCCACTCACATCCCCTCCAAATAATTGTATAATATTAATCATGAGTGGTAGCCTCTGAGTTGAGTAGTAACTGGTTGTGATTGTGTAATCTGATTACAAGACTAGAGTATTAATCTCTTTTTAAGTATCAGAACTAAAAGCGAAGTGAAACTAACTACCCATTCTGATCCCTCTGTACTGTAGACTACAACCTGGCCTATTGGGAAGCAATGGGACATCTTGTGAAAAGTAGTTTTAAGCACAAAGGTTGTAGTAGCAGATTCCTCCCAACTTTTTTTTATCAGTAAAAGTACTTTTCACTGACATGTAGCCACCAGTAGGCCTATCCCATTATATTACCTCATCTTCCCAGCACTGCACATTGTACACTAGAAGACTTCTCTCACAAGCCTTCGGGCCTATAATGACTGAAACACCACAAGAAAGGACGTGTTTTAGTAAGGCTGTCAGTCTTTTTTTCCCCCTCGCCTTTCAGCAGCGATGCCTTGGCAGGAATTCAAGTTTTGGGAGCGGCACATTCCACATCCTGGGATTTGGCTCTACCATAAATGGTAAGCTTGCATATAATACGGTGACGTACCGGCAGGCCTACATCCCTAAAACAAACACTGGCGCTCGCCTGAGAGGAGGAAAAAGTAAAGATGTACCACTCTGTCCCATATTTCTGGGTACTACAAACGGACCAGAGTGCTTATTGTTGTTCCTTTAACCCTAACCCATTTAGCCTTAGTTCCTTTAACCTTAGCCCATTTAGCCATTGCCTATTTATCCCGTTTCTTTAATACTACTCAATTTAGCCCTATTTCCTTA
The DNA here is from genome assembly GCA_900660455.1 of Gephyroberyx darwinii. Taxonomy (NCBI): domain Eukaryota; kingdom Metazoa; phylum Chordata; class Actinopteri; order Trachichthyiformes; family Trachichthyidae; genus Gephyroberyx; species Gephyroberyx darwinii. The sequence goes on from CABFOQ010032359.1 coordinate 7,359, forward strand.
CTTCCATTAACCCTGGTTCCGTTAGCCCTGTTTCCTTTAGCCCTCACGTTAGTCCATTCAGCCTTTGCCTCCACTCCAAAGCACTCCACGTTGCAGCTTGAGAAGTGTCAGGCCAGTCAATCTTTATCTTCGTTAGCTAGCTAACTAGCCAGCAGGTTCACTTAGCAAAGCAATCCACGTCAACACGAGAAACTTGCCGCTGTAAAATAAGCCCACTTTCGGGGGGAGTTTCGGGTTGTTGTTTTTTCTACGGTGTGGGTCATCTTTTAAGTACACAATCTTTTCACTCACTGTTATCAGCGTGGAAACTTCAAAATCTACTCGTCCAACTTTTACCAAAAGATCCACCCTCTGCCTAATGCTCGGTGAAACTTTCGACTTTCGATCACTGCACATGTCACGAGCGGTAGGAAGTAAGCCGCTGGTCTAAGAGAGAGAGAGAGCACTTCAAACACACGAGTACTCGGTCCTGCGACAAACGGCAGCATGCCTGTCCGGGTAGTAATCCAGGGTCCCGGACCTTGGGGATTCAGACTTGTTGGAGGAAAGGACTTCGAGCAACCGCTGACTATTTCACGGGTAAGTTAACCACATCTGGACTTGACCCAGGACTAAACTTCCCCCTTTCGTTGCTTCCTCTCATGTCGGCCGGTTAAAGAACACACTCGTAGCTGAGTTTAATGTTTTCCATGACAGAAGTTGAACTGCATTAGAAGCGATTATGGCTCCTCCAACGTTTTCATGTTGAGGCCCTTCAGATATAAATTAGACCATTTGATGAGATTTTGCCTGAGGGGACCCCACCATCTGATGAGATTATTGTTGGATATGATTTGGTACACAACTGGATAACTGTATGCTATAGGGTGGGGAAGCATGAGCAAAATAGTCATTCTTATATTTTTATTCTCATATATTATCTCCTACTGTCCCAACCTCCAATGACTTAAGTAATAGTGAAAATAAACTTCCTAATTTTATTGGGGACCCCCTGGAACTGCCTCAAGGACCCCTTGGGACCCACTGACTTAGTTGATAACTTTTGCCACCCATACTATTACTTTACCATGGGGATCTACCAGTAAAAGATGTATTGTTACCCTGTTGATCACAAGCCTGTTGAGCTGTATAGGATGTTTTCTGTGCAAAGCTGGGTTACACCTCCAGATAAATGTTTTAACAGTAGCATCAAAATCCACTCTGTGCTTCCTCCATCCGCGCCTGAGCGGCTGCTATTCCCAGACATAGATGTTGTTAGAGCGGTCGTCCCACTCCGCCCATGGAAAAGTGATCAGGAATTCCAGCACCACGCCAGAGTGTCTCAGCTCCAAGTATTTATCTTAGATTGTGTCTCTCCCCAGGCGGGTCTCAGCCAGCACACCTCTCTATGTGTCAAGGGTTGCTGATTCTGCCAGCAGCTTTCGGCCATGTTTACTATAAATAATCCAGGGTGAATAAAGACCTTCTGAAGGTCACAGGTAAACAATAGAGGCCCTGAAATTATATCAGGTGAAGAGATGTTTTGAGAAAAGTTTTGATGATTATTGTTAAATATGTGTTTTGTTTTGTTTTTTATGTTCCAGGTCACCCCAGCGAGTAAAGCTGCCCAGGCCAACCTGTGTATCGGGGACATGATCCTGGCTATTGATGGAGAACCGACTGAGAATATGACTCACTTGCAAGCGCAGAACAAGATCAAGGGTTGCATTGAGGAGATGGTCCTCACAATAGACAGGTAGGACGCCGCGGCGGGTGCCTGTCTGATCCGCATAGCCTCGGGCCTGAAAAACACCAAGACATATGAGACAAGTCAGCCGCAATACAGCTGCTCGGGCAGTGACGTGGTGTTGTTTATTCATGTTTTGGGAAGGCATGACGCTCTTTTTGGTTTTACTGGAGTTCTCAATTTGAGACATGTGCGCTATGTTGTAATTCCATGTGGTATCATTGTAACAGTATGGTAGCTGCAAGATATTAAGCAGTGGGTGTAGTGAAATAAGTTCAGCGTGCAGACCGAAGCACATGTTCGTAGAAACTAATAGAGCAAGTACCAGGGTTTCCAAAGGGCCTGGAAAACCTGGAAAAGTCAAGAAACAAACAAAAAAATGTAATGGGAATTGGAACATGTGCATATAGTTTTGGAAAAGTCATGGAAAATTTGTTGCTAATCATTTTTTTTTCTAACCAGTGAAATGTTTAATGTGAAGCTTGATCCACTTCCCTTTGAGGAATAGGAATCCAAATCAGAAACTTCCTGATGGTATCGGTTCTAAGTAGATGGACCTGCGGCATTCACATATTCAACGTAAAAACATAGACTCTGACAAATATTGGTCATGGAAATTGTACTATATGTCATGGAATAGTCTTTGATTAGCAAAAAGGTGTAGGAACCTTGAAGTACTGTACTAAGGGTGAACTGGAGGACGCCAAGCCAAAATAGACACCTGCAAAGTCTAGGTTACATTCAAAGCCAGTACCACATAAGGGTATCATTTTCATGCACAGTTACTCAGCAACACAGTCACAAAGAGACCGGATGAATTCAACCACATTGCATTTAATCACAGCAAAAACCTGAGATCATAGAGAATAGTTTACAAGGGTTAGGGATGTGGAAACAAATCGTTTACAAACTATGATTATGGTCTTGAAGCCTTCTTTGTCCCTCCTCTGTTCTTCAGGTCAGAAAGTAAAATGTGGTCGCCGCTTGCATCTGAGGAAGGGAAGACAAATCCATACAAGATGAATCTTGCATCGGAGCCACAGGTGTGTGTGTGTGTGTCTGCTGCCTCGACATCAAAGAGGGATGTGGAACCTTAGCCTTTTAAAATCATTCACCTAGCTCTGTCATTTAGACTCAACGGGAAACCCCGTGCACAGGTAGCCGTGCAGTTTCTGGAAGCCTGCGCACTCCCGCCGCACCAACAAAGGCCTGCGGTTTCTGATGCTGCCAACCATGAAGTCATTGTTTGCTTCCCAACAGGAGGTATCCTAGGAGACGGTAGTTTATCAGCCAAGCTCTGACGCAAGACTCAGTTCCTGCCTGCTGACAGGAACATTGAGGCCAAAGTGTGAATTCATGTAGGAAACGTGTGGCGTGTCTCTCACAGGTCACTAATGTAGTGCATTTTGCTCACACACATTTCAAGCACTTGTCTGTAGTCTGCCATCCGGTCGCCTCTGCACTGTTTTATCTGTCCAAAAGTTTGTATCCTGCTTCTGAGGCCGTCGTAACATTGTTCCGTGGCAATGTTGTCTCTTCCATTTCGTCAGTTCAGCTGGCTCTGTTGACACTCGCGAGCACAGAGACCGGGTTATCCTGAAATTTAAATGTCAGATGCTTGAAGCATGAGCTATATTTAGAGGCATTTCCGTGTTCCCACTGTGAAGCATGAGCTAGATTTGGTGGTATTTATGTGCTCACTTTGATGAAATGTCAGTGGCATGACTCTTTTTTTTGTGCGTTCAAAGTGCCACTAACTGGTCAGCTGTAATTCAGCAGTCCATAGTCTTACATTATACTGCCATGTTATGTGCAATGTTGTTTGTGTGTATTTAAATAGAGGCAGCCGTTGAAGCCTTCAGATGAAGAACCACATATGACTGTTTTCAGTTGAGTGAGGTTTCTAGGCCCCATTTTTCAAAGTGTTCAACATTGTGTGCATTCATAGTTTTACACAGTGGAGTTTGGGTGCTTTTCAGTGTTGTGTAACATTCGTACTCCAAATGATTTTGATTGATTATACAAGTGCAAGAACATTGGCTGTTCTGCAAATTTCAAAATAAGAGTTCATCTGAAGGCATCAGTGGTTGTGACCACTGTTCCATCACTTGTGTGCGACATGTGTGCATGTGTCAAGCAGTGTCTAATGTTTTATTGCACAAATAAAATAATAGATTCCTCAACTCATCACCTCTTTCCTTGGTTACATGTAAAACCCTTTAATTGTAAAATTTTACAATTGACAGGATGTGAGACCCATAGGCTCCGCCCACAACAGGAGTGCTCTGCCTTTCAGTGCTTTTGGTTCCAAGGTTGTGACCAACCAGTACAACAATCCTGCTGGTCTCTACTCCTCAGACAACATCAAAGACTTCAACTCGGCTGTGGATGATGTTAAAACCATCGCTGCAGCTAACGAACCCAGCAACATGTAAGTGGAGCCTGTGCCTTTTGGTTTCCTGAAAAATCCCTTGAACTTTGTCCTGGACTGAACTGATTTTCCAGCTCGGGTGAAAATGGCCCTCTTTCAGGGCTGTAGTCAAGACCACCTTAGTCGAGGTCCAAGTCAATTCCAAGACCAGGTCCGAAATGGGCAATAAACAGTGTACATGTCTTTCCAAATGTAAAAGGATGACCGGACAGAGTCGAAACTAGATTGGTTTAATTGGATAAAAACCTTTTTACTTTAAGTGTATAAACAAAGTGAAACCAGATCACCATTTACAACTGGCCACTTTCTGATGCAATGTAGAGCCTGCAGAATCTGTACTCTATCAATGCATGTAATCATTTCAGTCAAAAGTACAAGTACACAAAAAAGCTACTCAATTACAGTAACATGAGTAATTGTAATTGATTACTTTCACCCTTGGAAGGGACTGTGCTGTTTGCATTTGTGTGCTGTGATCCCCTGCAGATGTGTTGAAATGTACCCGCTTGCTTTGTAGGCCAGATCCGTCAAAGTCAGGTAAACGGCCGCCAATAGCAGCCGATTCGGAGGTCTACAAAATGCTGCAGGAGAACCAAGAGTGCGACGAGCCTCCTCGACAGTCGGCTTCATTCAAAGTGCTCCAGGAGATTCTTGAGACAGGTACGGATCCCAGTTGTCACCCAGGGCTCGCTCAAAAAGTAATGGATTGCCTTTTACCATTTCCGGGTTTTGGCACACAATAATCATTCAGTTTTTATTAAATTTTATTCTTGCCTTATCCTGTTATCCTGTTCCCGTTTTGCTGATCAGATAACTGTATAGCTTTTCATCAGCAGGTTGCAGGTTTTGTTGTTGTTTCCTTTTGCCCACATTACTCAGCGAATTGCACATTATTTACCCCGTTCTACATGTTACGAAATGTCACACCACTGACTGTGTGTGTGTGTGTGTGTGTGTGTGTGTGTGTGTGTGTGTGTGTGTGTGTGTGTGTGTGTGTGTGTGTGTGTGTGTGTGTGTGTGTGTGTGTGTGTGTGTGTGTGTGTGCGCTCATGTATGTA
>CABFOQ010032381.1:0-10198 GCA_900660455.1 Gephyroberyx darwinii
TCGCCAATCAAGTCGTTCACTACAATGGCACGAGCTATTTAGCATGACAGTTGATGATATTTACTGACAAACCTAGTTACATCTTGATGAGCTTCACATTAAGACCTGCACACATATCATGATTCAGCTCATTATGTTAACATGCACAAACTCATTATTGCTAATTAAAAGGATAATTGCATGCATCTAGGACATTAAATCCCCCCAACAGCCATCAGGAAGGTGGACTAGGTCCCTGATTCATCCTACACGGTGTTAATTGGTACAGTCTTCTCAATGATTAAGCTTGAAACTTATATGCATCAAACCTATATCGTATAATGAAAGATTTATCAGTTCCTGCAGATGTGATTGACGTGATCATGTAAGCATGATCACATCAATAATGTAAATCACATTTATTCTTTTCATTCTTTACATGTTTATTAGCTGTGTTCAATGCTTCGAATGTATCAAGCCTACAGAGCAGCAGAAGGGTTGCAAACTCAAGCAAATTTCAATAACTAAATGAGTTCCTATTTAAAGGTGCAGTCCATGACTGCAGTACGGTGCCCACGGTTTGCTTTCATTTGTAACGTTCATAAACACTGTAAACAAGACTTACATTTTACTTTTATTTTAAAAGTCACACGAATATTGACACCCTTGCATTTTATACAGAAAATTTCCAATTATTTCAGAAGATATTGTTCATTGACTTCTGTGTTCACACATCATCTTTTTAACAGCATATGATCAAACAATAACAATAAAAATAAAATAAAAATATTTTATGGGTTCAAAAGTGAAAAGTAGCCATGGCCATGATTATTGCCACACTTTAGAACAATTCAAGTCAATTTTGTTGGAGGAAATAGATTCTCATTTGCAGTGTAATTCAACTTACCTGTGACAGGTTGCAGGAGCCCACATGATATAAATGAACCAATTATCCATTTTAAAGTGATAAAGTCTGTTCTGCTTCCCTGGTCGTCTGTGAAAATGCTGAAGAGAAAAGAGCTGTCTGAGGATGTCAGAAAAACTATTATCACCAAACATAAGTGTTCACAAAGCTATAAGGCCGTCTCTAGAGACCTTAGTATTCCTGTTACCACAGTTCACAATGTTATTAACAAGTTTGGTTGTGAAATTGTTTAGGATTTGGTGGATGTGGTGGCAAGAGGAAAGCTCAGTAAGGTTGGTGCCAGCCATTGAAGAAACACCTTGCATGACATCCAAAGATCTCAAGGCTGACCTGGAGAGGTCTGAGATAATGGTAATGGTATCATACGCCGGACACTGAACCAAGAAGCTCTTTGGCCACTGAAGACCCACTGCTGAAAGAGAAACACAAGAAGACTGATCTTTGCCAAGACCCACCTGGACAAACCAAAATCCTTCTGGGAAAATGCTCTGTGGACCAATGAAACTAAAGTAGAGCTCTTTGGCAATGCAGATCAGCGCTTTGTTTACTGACAATGAAATGAAGCTTTTAAAGTAAAGAACACCCTACCTACAGTCAAATACGGTGGAGGTCCCATAATACTGTGGGGCTGCTTTGCTGTCTCAGGTACTGGACGTCTTGAGCGTATTAAGGGCATCATGAAATCAGAAGATTTCTAAGGCATTTTGGAGCGAAACGTACTACCCAGTGCCAGAAAAAGAATAAAGGTGAAGAAGCTTGTTGATGGTTACAAGAAACGTTTGGAAGCATCATCATTGCCAAAGGCTGTGCAACTAAGTATTAGAAAAGGGTGACAATAATCATGGTCATTGCCAAATCTTTTTTTTATTGAATTCTTATTGTTTGATCATGTGCTGTTAAATGAAACAGATGAACGTGTGAAGACTGAAAGTTGTTTCAATTTCCAATTATTTCAGAAGATTTGATGTACATTACCTACATAAAATATAAGGGTGCCAAAGATACAAAGTTAAAATGTTCAGGTTCATGTTCAATGTTCATCCCAGAATGTAACTATGCCAAGTGAACAAACAGTCCTGTCCCTCTCAGTGTCAGTTAATTTGGGATCAACAAGTGTAATGGTGCAGAAAACAATACAAAGAGGCTTATCCAGCTGTATGAGATGTTTAAAGCGATGACCTTGTCAAGAGTCATGGAAACATCCTGGAGTACCACTACTGGCTATCATGCCACTGCAGCCATCATGAGTGCTAAAATATTATCATCACCATATTATGTGTTGTGTGATAGAGGAGGAGATGAGACAGAAAGATAGTGAGAGAAAGACAGCGCCGGGGAGTACATGTCCATGTGTCTCTGTGTCTGGAGGGAGACCACAAGATAGAAACGCGATAATATGGAAGATTCTTTCAAACAAAGAGAATCTGAATGGAAATAATTGGGTTTGTAATTACCAAGACCTTATCGCTTCACTCGGCCTTACACCCACTCCGAACGTACAATCTGTGTAAGCAAATGGACGATCATTAATAATAATAGAGCTAATAAAACCCCTGGGTGTTGCGCCAGAGATGCCATTTGCCATTATTTTCATCACATGGTTCTGTTTCACTTTCACAAAATCACAAATACGAGACAACCCACTTACATGCTTGATGCATTTCACCATCTTCCCTGCTCTCTTGGTGATCATATTTATGATGTACACGTATGACTCATTCATAGTTTTGATTGGTGCGCTCATATGAATTAATGTTCTATTCAACATATTGCAAAGCTCAAGAGAAGATGGTTTTTGAAGCAAGCATGAAAGCATGAAAAAAAAAGCATGTGCAGTAAACAATATATAGCACAAGTCCTGAATATACATTACCTTAATGATGAAATATAAATATCTTGGCTGGCAGATTGGCAGACTCGTTCTCTGAGCTCTCAGAAAGAAGCCTGTCTCTATGGCAATATGGGTCTGAAAATTAACTTAAAAATCTTTTATTTTCTCTGCACGCCAAACTCAGTGCTATTTGGTTTTCTGCACTTTTATCAGGAGGTACAGTATAATCCATGGCAAAAGCAATAAGAGCTGTCATTGTCACTGGTGACAAGGGCGTGGGGGAGGAAGTAAATATTCCATTGTGGCAATAAAAACCTGGCTTGCTCTTTGGAAGGCAGAGATCGACTATGCCACAGAGGTCAACAGTGCCATGTTGGAGGCTGACATGCATTAAGATCTATAAGGGGCCATGCTGAGGCAGACAGCTTGTCAAGGCCTACATCTAACAGGATATTGTGATAAAATGCGCAGCCATCTAACAGAGAGAATCTCCGTACAGCCCACCCTAATCTATTAGCCATCTCCACCGCAGAACACATGCAACAGAAACTGCATGCCAGAGGATGATAATAAATTATCTACAATAATGGCGCAGTGGATTTCTCCACTAAACACATGAATTTCAGAGCAATCCTGCACAGCCAGCTACCCAACGTGTGAGACAAAAGAAACGACAAAGCCACTGTCCCACAAGTATTGTTGCTCTTTTTTACTTTGCGAAAACAAATAATGCCAGATGTAATGAATGGCCTTTTTTTAAAGGAGACAATGTGACTCAGATAAGAGGGGAGTGGGGTCGTCCATATATACTCTAGACTAATTACATTTGATGCATTTACTGAGACGCCTCTGACAACGGTGAGTCTCTGAGCCACATACGTATTTATCAGCACTTGTGGGACCTATACAGTTCCTCGCCTGTAATCCATCTAGCCTTGTCTACTCTCGACCCCTTTTGCTTTCCTAGTGTTTGACCCATTGTAACTGAAAGTAATTGCAGGCAGAAAACAACATCTAATGATTACTTTATCTGGGAGTCTGAGAGAGAGTGAAAAGTCACAGACAGGTACTTTCAACAAAAGGAGGAGGCCTTTTTTTTCTCTCCCGACACACAATTTCAGACAACAAAGAATATTATTGACTTGGCTGAGATTAGAACACCAAAACAAATAACAAAGCACAGAGAGAGGACAAAGTGCACAAAGGGAGAAAGGATCTCTTGAACAAGCTAGTGCCGGGCACTTGCTTCTTTCTTTTTGTTGCCATTGATTAAAAGTATGTTGTAGGTTGAGGCACCAATTTCTCCACGAAACATATACAACAATAACACAATGTATAGATTTAATTGAATGTAAATTTCTTTAGTGCTCAGTCACCTTTGTTGTCAGAGGCAGAATCGCCACCTAAAACTTTAATACCACCTCAGCATAAAATGTTTACAGCCTCGACATCAGCAGCCACAATTGTGTGATTTCCATCAACAAAGAGCACGGCTGGGTGGCTAGAACACAGAAACAGCTTTCTTCTTGCCACTTGACTTTTTTTGTGCATGACAGCAGTTGATTGCATCTCTTTCATTATGGGTGGACTACTGTTGGGCCTCCCCGTCTGAGGACAAGATGCCGGTGTCACCATCAACACAATCAGGCCTGGCCAAATACGCAGCATGGGCCAGATAGATGAGAGGTGCAAACACCATAACAATCTGCAATCAGCGCTCATCACGATAATGACAGGCACAGAGTTGGTGACATGGGGGTGGGGGTTAAGACACACACACACACACACACACACACACACACACACACACACACACACACACACAGAGGCATTCAGCTAAAAGTCTCCATCAAGAACAGTCAGTCTTTATTCTTCTTTGCAGATCTGTATTGTGCATGAAGGTCTCTATACTGTACATGTGTTGCCACCGACAAGCAATACATAAATGCATATTTACAAGATTAAAAAAAGTGAATCTCCCTTAAAATTCATTGCACATAGATGAATGTCTGAACATTTCCATATGGCGTAGATAATGGGAGGTCTGAGAAAGAACAGAACAAGAGGGGCTGAAGAATTTTTTTTGAGAGAAAGAAAATAGGCTGACTAAGTGGGACCTGACAACGTCGACGCCAGCAATAATACTATCTGAACCATCATGGTGTTCAGGAAATGACTTTGATCTGAAAATGTTAATGTCACTTTACAAATCAGTTCTGAAAGCTCACCAGCTTTGTTTTTAAATCAAATTACAAGCACATTCAAAGCAAAGGTGAGTTTTTTTCTATGCAGAGGCGAACTGGCAGTGGAGTTCTCACACTCACGTCCCTGGGCAGACCATGTTAGATGCTCAATAACAATCAGCACAACCGCTGGATGTATTCAAAAACAATAAGTAGATAATGAAAAAATGAGGCCCTTCCTTCATGTGATGGAAGATACTAGAAAGACAAACTGTGCACCCGCTAACACTGTGCCACATCCTGTGTCATGTAACAAGCAAATTCATCACACTGACCCATTGCCCCCAATTATTATGGAAAACAAGAATGAATCAAATTAACATTGAAGAAGCTCTTGGATCTGGCGGGCTGTCTGTTCAGCCGATGGATTCTGCAGGAGAAAAGAGGGTAATAAACAAGGTGCCACTGCATATGCTATATATCTTGCAGTCATTGATGATTAGCTCTGTTTTCCCTTAGCCATACATTACTGTTATTGCCTCCATGGCCAGGCAGATAGAGAGTGGATACAAAGGCATCGCAAAGTCCATCTTTCAACTGATAACTGGCAGGCTGAAAACAACTCAGCACCAGCGGCGCCGTTATTTCAGTGCATGAGTGATCTGGGCATGGTGGAAATTGTAATCTCTTATATGACATAGCCGGGAGGACCTGCTGTAAAGTTTTTTCGTTGTGTTTCTCTCTTGGATGTGCGTACATAAGGATCCTACAGTAATGTGCTTCTCGGTCTAACCGGACACATTCGGTGTAGTCACAAAAATGTGGCCCTCTTCAGAATTCAATGACTCGAGTCCCGGTGCTTTGTACTGGCAGGCGACTCAAAATGTATAATCTATACGAGGCCCCAATGTCAGGAGCAGACACACACAGACACTATCTCTTCTTCCTCTCTTTACCTCTATCTCTATATATCATGGATAGCTTACTGCTACTACTAGCTTACTACTGCTACTGTATAAAGTATTAGTGACAGTCATTACTGCTGAGCAAACTTATATTTGCGATGTGTGATGTGTAGCATGGTAAAGGTTTTAATATGAGGGACAGCGTCTCTGCAGATCCCCCTGTGCATGTACACTTTAAAGGTTCTCCTTTTTCCAAGCGGCACAGACCCTCCTCCGGGGACAACTATTAATTTTTCACTGAAACCTCCCCTGAATAATGAATTCTGTCCTATTTATACGCTGTGATAAGTCCACTGAATGTCTAAAAAGGGGTTATCATGAAAAGGGTAAGGCTTTCAGAGAAAGACCTGTTCCTGCTTAACATGTTTAATTCATCCGCATCGCCATGTTCTTGAAGGGGGAAAAAAAGTCATATAATGTATCACTGGCAAACATGAAAGCAGACACAAGCGGCATATTCAATAAATCACAGCTTTACTTTTACTGTTTTGATGTTGACTGTCACAATCCTCCACCCAAACAGCAGCCGCTGAAAGTTCAGATATATGCCTTTTACTCCTCCAGGCCCTGCTGACAGATATGCTCTCACTGAAATCACAGAGGTACTCAGTGGCTTCTGTTAATGTTTCTGTCACTACGCACTTTATTTGGGGTGTGCTGAGTGCAGTCACTGTCAACTAGCAGTCATATGAGAGAGAGAGAGAGAGAGAGAGAGAGAGAGAGAGAGAGAGAGAGAGAGAGAGAGAGAGATCAAATATAAGTTGCTTTTTCAAGAGTTATCACTAAGGGCTCCTGTCCTCGCCATGTTTTCAAAGGTTAAAATGATTACAGTTCCCAAAACACAAGCCAAAGTCCATCCTGTCCTGAAATGTTTCATGATCAAACCATCTTAAATTGAGCAACAACAACACACTTTTGCTATTAAATGCGAATTTTAGCCAAAACACATAATAAGCTGCAGTTGCCCTTATGACTTCCATTCACTCGGGGTTAGCAACGCCTTCATTGTGCTGCTGTTTGTATGAATACTCTGAGAGAAACAAACCATTCATTATAATTTCACTCTCAGGCCAAATAACCATCAAACTGTCTCATCAAAACACTGGAGTTTAAATAAACACAATTACCATTGACGTTGAGGCCATTTGTCAAGAAGGATGTGTAGAGATGCAATTAAATACTATGATTTGAAGCATTAATAGAAGCATTTTCAAATTAAAAATCAATTCAGTTACACTTACATACTGGAAAACAAACTGAGGTATATTAAACTGGACACATATTATGTTTAAAGCAAAAAATGGCTTTAATCCTGTTAATTATGTTATCCTTATCATGCGGTAAGTGTTTGAGACTTGTGCGCACACTGGCGCAATTAAACCCTTAGTACTTTGTAAGGTTGTTTCAATGCCTTTTGCTCTGTTTGCAGTTCTTGGTTGCCAGTGTAACCAGTTACACACAGCACGTTCGGCTGCTAAACAGAGGTGTCTCAATAGAAAAAAAAGTAAAATAAAAGGGCAGAAGCGGTATATAGGCTCACTGATTGTGTTCCGTCTGTGATGATGAAGAGAATTCTCCAGTGGCCAGAGCAGTCCACAGAGGAGGGGCCAGTGAAAATAGCCAGGCAACTCCTTTGCTCCAGAGACTGCCGGCAACCCATTGACCTCAATGTCTTTTATGCTGTTTAGCCTGGAGCGCTAACTATCAGATATTAACACCCTACGTCTTTGATTTGTGTCCCTGTCAGGCCCTGAGGACACTCGTATACATTTTTCCCTGGGTCCCATCCTCTTTATGTCAGTCGTTTCGCCCTCTTCTAACCCAACAAACACCCGCAGAATGGCAAGGGTATGTCACATTTCTTCTGCCCAGCATCTAGTATAGGCTCTAATGTCGACATGTCTTAGCAGAGCCTGGGGATTGCATGGAGAGACAGGGAGCTTGCAAAAAAAAAAAAAAGCCCTGAATGTCACTAACATGTTGGGGTGTTTGTAGAATTGTCGGGGAAAATTGCCAGGGCTTCCTGGCTCATCACCATCCCCACTGCTACGATGACATCACTATAACATATTCCAGCCTGCAGTTTATTTCAAGCTACTCTGTATGTGTGTGTTTGCATGTGTGCCTGTGTGTGTCAGTGTGTGAATGTGTGACAGTGAGAGAGAGAGAGAGAGAGAGAGAGAGAGAGAGAGAGAGAGAGGCTCACTCACTTTATGTGACTCACTGTATGAAGGCACCAATACCCATCTTTATGATAATTTCCTATTCACTATGAGCAAAGACAGCAACACTGATACAATTCATTTCCCCTTTATTAACTGGTGCGGAAATACTGGGCCTGGCAGAAGTGACTTTCGAAGTCTTTCGGTGCTGAGGGATGGCAGAGTTTGTTTTACGGGTGGGAGGACAAGACGAGCACAGGGTAGATGGTTTGGGGAACCGTGCATCCATAATAGTATATTTGCGACAGGATGCTGAGTTCCGCAGGTTTACAGTTAGCGGGATATTGTCTGTCTTATTTTGTATGAGACTCTGGTTCAAAGCCTATATGTTGTGTGATATACTTACCTTGTCTGAGAAAAAACAAAACTGGATGGTTACCTGTCTGATCTCATGGTGCAGTTGTAGTATAAATTGCATCTCTTGTTGGAGTTTTACGTATGACATCCAGAGTCATGTCCAGTCCATCACGGTGGCATTCAATTCAGAAGAGTTGATGAGTTGCCACTGGTCTGCCATTTTTTATCTAGGTTGATGTCCTTTTTATTTTTCTTCATCCCTGGCTCTCCCTCTCTCCACTCTGATATTGCTAATTATTTCAACCTATCAGGTAGACAATTTCATTTTCAATTAAAACTCGTTTCCTCCAGTGACCTTCAGGTAGAGAACAGGGTTGCTCTCTCAGCCTCAAACAGTTCCTCTGGCAGTTATGGGTGCCATTTAAGAAGAAATTTAAACTCAATTTCAACCTGACTTTCCTGAATCCATATACGCTCCAGTTCACACTTGTCACGACAGAAATGTGCACGGTATATGTATTCCACTAATACCCTTAATGTGATAATTGAAAGGGGCCCAATTAAAGCTTCAAGGCATAACTGGACTCTCCAATACAGCCTAGGCCGGCTGTGAACAACAGATTTACAGCCATATGTAGTTAATCTGTCTGACCAGTATGGGTTATGAATCTTAATGCTCTGATGTTACGATTACATAGTGGGTGGTGCTAGTTTACAAACACTGCTGTTTTTTCTCACAATGTCAACAAGAGGGTGGATATAGCGATGAAATTCAAATCAAATAGGTAGAGCATGTAATTACATTAATGACAATGTGCAATCCATATGTGCAGCAATCGATGTTTGTGCCTCACAATGATGGATGAAAACTGCAACACGTTCGGCAAAAAAACTTTTGCAAACAGACAAGGTAGCTGCACAATGCCATGCAGGCAAACAGGCCCTACTGCAAAAACAGAGGGCACCATGTATGTAAGAAAAACACTTAACTGATATTGACAGCTAGTGCAATCAAAGGCTCCCCTGCCAGACTCAATGAGGTGCCAATCAACTGAGTATCTCTGCCTCACGTTGCTGCTGCTGCTGCGTTTCATTTCAGAGTCAGAATTGATGCAGCCGTGGTGAATCATCAGTCAATAGCTCAGAGCTGATGGTTAATGCTGATGTATGACATTCACCCAGCGTTTTCCTCCCTATCCCTCTCCGATCTGCAATAAACAGTCAGGGTGCAAGCTAAAATCAGTAGGGGAAATCAAAGCACAGGAGCTTAGTCTACCACTAAAACAATGTTTTTCAAAGCTAGTTTCAATGCCTGTCTAACAATGTTTTGATGTCTCTCTGTGCAATCAACTCGTTCCTTGCAGAATGGTTCCTAAAAGTCGGATTAGATTGATTTAAACTGTGATAGAGGATTAGGTACCGCTTGTTTTTTTGACATTATCCCATGAAATAATGCCAATTAGATTGTCATTCAAAGCATGGCATTAGCCAACACTATGCGCAGTCATTTAATAACACTTCATCATATGCATGTAATTAAAGTGATTCTATCAAATGTGACATTTCTAGTACTGCAATATTCTGCCTCGCTCTTTCTTTCTAACACCTGCGATGGCCTGCTCATGACCAGAATAAAAGAGCAAGATCACTTCTTGAGAGTGAAAAAGATTATTTCAGCGGAAATGTCTTAATGTGAATTCATGCGAAACATGGCAATGGTGAGCTGTAATAGGCACTTTCTAACCCAGAAATGTCAAGCAGGGGGAGAAATGTTGCAACAAAACATAGGTATGATA
>CABFOQ010032384.1:9357-22231 GCA_900660455.1 Gephyroberyx darwinii
TTTTAAAAAAAAAAAAAAAACACTCCTCTCTCTCTCTCTTTCTCTCTCTCTCTCTCTCTCCCTCTGTCTCTCTCTCTCTCCCTCTCTCTCTCTCTCTTCCCCTCTCTCTCCTCTCTCTCTCAATCTCTCCTTCTCTTCCTATTTTATCTTTCATTCCCTTATACGCACGCAATTGCACGCATGCACATGCACGGCCTGATTCGAGCGCGTGATAGGCTATACCCTATTTTATTATAGCCAACGCATAAGGATACACGGTGGCTACACGAATCACACGACCACGTAATCCTTGTCTTTTTGTATAACACGAGATCAAACTGCTTTGACATTGCTCAACAAGGCATGGGCAAAGATGTAGTGGTGGGACTGAACAAAAAGGTGGGCAAACTAACACCTTCATCATGATGACATCACCAATATAAAAAAAAACAGTTGTATTTTCATGAAAGCATTCATATGTACGTCGTATAACTTCAGTTTGGTACTACTTGATATGATGTATAGACTCTCATGTCAGTCTTAAAAGATGGGTAATCTCTATTCTGCAACAAAAGTTGACTTTAGGTGGGTTTACCTTCCTGGGTTAAGTCAGGGTTAAGTCACCCACCAGCAGGAGGGTGATGACACATTCACCTGTCATCAGTGGAGAGGCTTAACAGGCCACAAATAGTCTTAGTCCACAAATAAACTTACCTCACACTTTATATACATTTGCCCATGCTGGAGATGCCATATAATGCCCAATTTGATAATAAAACTCAAAAGCTGGATAGGAGACGATGTGTTACTTCCTCTGTTTCCTACAGCAGCAGAATGATATAGGCCTACACAAACAAAAGGCAGCTTATTGTTGTTTTAAATGCCAGCTCACATCGACCCATTTCAGACCATAGACCAAAGTTTCCGTGTTGAGTGAATTAATCCATGAATCGTTTGGAAGCATGACAAACTACCAAAACATGAGCTGCAGCCTATAGTGTACAGTATAAGGGCTTACAGCTAAATGTCAACAACATGGTCTTAGTGGAACAAGTCCAGCCTCAGAGCCCATTGTAAACTTGAGTAGTGACATGCTGACAATTTGAATCAGGACACATTAGCCTACGAATACCAGAGCATGGCTATTATGGTAGATACACCTGCGTTTTAGACCAGCTTGTTTAAGACCCAAGCTTATAAAAACTAGATTTCAATGCAGGAAATTTTTCAACAGGCCACACTATAATAAACTGAAAATATTCGACTGCATGTTGGTACAGCTGGCTCTATTGAGATAACTGATATGGAGCCCACGTGCTCGTAACGCATTTTATACATCTAAAAGCAAAATAACAATTAATTAAACGATAAAGCTTTTTTCTTTAAATAATTGTCTTGTTAGCCTAAACGCTGACTGGAAGGGCATCCTCTATTATTTAAGTATCACAGCAGCCAAAATGGCATAGGCCTTTGAATTGGGAATAAAACACAATATACTCACTCACTCGGCAGTCTATTTTGAGAGAGCGTTCTCCAGTCAGGCTATACCTCGTAATCACATCAGACAAAACAAGCATCGCCTATAAATCCACCAGGCCTTGAAAACAGCCCGTGATATTCTTCTTAGACTCAGTCCGTGATGGGAGCCTCTCTCCCCGGCTGTGCAGTGCTCCCAGTCGTCACCATGTGGGATGCCGGTACATTGAAAAGACAAAGCCTTTTACGCACACCGCCTCCACTGTATCGTGGAGGAATAATGGAGGAATAACGTCCATTGCAGGCTGTCAAAAACTGCAGCAAACGCCGAGGGGTTGAAATACACACAACGACAGAGAGGAGAAAGCGACGCGACTGTCAGATGTGGACCTGCATGGGGTGCAGGGGGTGGAGGGCCGCCTGGGGGCCTCAGGGCCAGACCGCCAGTAGAGACTTGGTGTCCCCAGCAGCATGCTTATTGGCACACACACTGATGAGCACCGTCAGGATACAGAGTGGACACGCAGAGTAGAGATAGAGTGGATACAAAGTAGAGACAGAGTGGAAACACATAATCTGCAATGGTCCCACGATTGCCAAATAGCACAAAACCCCGAGCGTCCCTGCATCACAACAATGCATCAAATGAATGAGGGACAGGCGTTGCCATGGTGTGCCACCCAGTACACCGCCATGATCACCGCCTGTTTTAAGTCGTTTGAGCGCAAACTGGGGTTTCGGGAATTGAGAGGGCTCCTCCAGCAAAGTGAGGAATAGTTTAATTCACTGTAATTCACTAGAAAATTTAGTTAGAGAATGTTTAAGAATGGCTTTTCCAGTCATTTTCATATGTTTCGCTCTCATCACCATGTAACAACAGCAGCATATGCACTTGACTGGATAGGCCTAGTCTACCTTGTTCAGTTGGTTAAGCCTGTGCAAGGCATATGTTATGTTTAAGAGCCTGCTTAAAATAACCCATCCATCGTATATATCATCCACACCCTGTTTGAGTAAATATGGACAGAAACTAAAGATACACGAAGGAGCATTGAGCTAGATCTGAACGTAGCATACACATGTAGGAGCAAGGTAAGCAACCTGCAGGTTACAGGTCAGTAGATTACATTACAATAGCAGTACTTATGACACAGATTGTCTCAAAATGTGTTTTTTTTGCACAAAGAAATTACGGTGTCCCTTTAGATGTAATAATTCGGCTCTATTATTTAGTAGGATATAAATACTTTTTGCATTTGGTATATTGGTCATAATTGGCCTGCCATATGCGTCACACTTAAAGGCTTATTTAACAATTTCAGTGAAATCATAATCAGGAGGTCTATTAGGAAAATGCAGAAGGTAATGCTAGTCAAAAGGTTATTGTACTCCAAACATGCCAAATTGCAATTACTTGATTAGTTGTAATGAGAGAGAAAAAGTAGGCCTAATTAAGGCGTTTATCCTTTCTGATGCACCCCTGTTAAGAAAATGGATTCTACCAAATGCAAAGTGGAAAATGGGGCAGGATGTGGAATAAACCATTTATTCTAAGTCAGAGGCTTCCCCACCAGTCACAAAAGCCTGCATCTGTTAATATAATATCACCATGATATCATATTTACCTACTTGGTTAACTAGAGCCCTTCAATTCGCACTATATATCATTATGATAATTTAGGCTATTCAATATTGTACATGACGCAAGATTGGACTTCAAATGCCAAATACAGTATGCGTGTGTGTGCCGGTTTTATTTTTTTTAAATTTGAGGTTTAATCAGTTCTGCTAGTTTTCAGTAAACCTGCATGAAAACGAATACCATGCGAAGCAAACGACGGGAATATTTGTTGAAAGATTTGTTTGGGAAAGATTTTAGAGCGATATCTATAAACTCCTTCAAATCTATTTCAACACGGATTCATACAATAGGAAACATTTTACCAATTGAAAACCGTATCCTCACCTCATTGTACAATTATTAATTCTCCATACCCTTCGCTTCCGTTTTAGAAGAGGAAATTAATTATTTTTAAATAACATTTCTTAATAAAATGCCGATTTTCTAAAGTTGAAATATTTCTAAAACACATCAACGTAAGGGAATTTGTTTTAATTAAGTAGGTGAAGAAGAGTAATATATTGGAGGCCTTTTTGCATTGCTGTAAACTTTTAAGGTCAAAAGAAATACTTTTTATTTCTGACTGGCTATGAGTGGGCCACTGCTTGGTGCTCTGTTTGTGTGTGTGTGTGTGTGTGTGTGTGTGTGTGTGTGTGTGTGTGTGTGTGTGTGTGTGTGTGTGTGTGCAGATTGGGGGATCCAACATTCACTGTTTTTGGAGGTAGTTTTATTATTTATTGAGAGATGACATGAAGACGGCAATATAACACACAATATAAAATTCAACAACACACACACAAATTCATAATTTTCTCTTTAAATGTTATTGTTTATAGTGGTGTTGTCCACCTGATTCCCCACATTTGTGTTACCATTTTGATCATTTTGGCTGAAATATTTATAGTTATTTTTTTTTTGGTTTGCCTCAATATCATCTCTACTTAAACATTATCCATGTACTACTGACTTCAGAGTTCAGAATTTTATGTCTTTACATCATTATGTCATTGTGTTAAAAGATTACATCCAGTTCATAATTGCTTTGAAAAATATGTAAAATGTTTGCTTTTAACATTTTACATTTTTAACCCATTCATCAATTTTGGAGTGCTGACAAGATTGGAGATTTTTCACTTTCAAAAGAAACAATTTGCAAAAACTTGCCAATATGCTGTTTGTAATCTTTCCAACTGTAACAGTGTTTAAAACACAATCTATTTTACTATTCTGAGAAACAGAATGAATAAACAATATTTGCAAAAATATGACTGTGACTGTTTGTTGAAAAAATAAATATGTTAATATCTATATATCTACTTTTTGGAATGTTTGACCATGGAAAATATTTACAGGATATTAATTATTGACCATATATAATTGAAGTACAAAGCTCAAATGAAAGATACAATCCATATTTGGCTTTTACAACTTAAAATATATCTATGTTCATGGGTAGATTAAACAATTATCAAACACTTCCTTTTGAGCCAAATATAAAGTTTTTTTGTTAAAGCTAAAGGATGATGGGAGATGTCATGGAAGATTTCTACAATGGCATCTGAGATTCGTAGTACACGTCCTGCCCTGGTTCCTCCTCAAATGTCACTTTAGCATCATCAGCATCCAACTAAAACACAACAGACACAGAGGAATAAGGATCAAGGACACACACATACATATACATACACACACACACGCCCTTGTGCACATGCATTTCCATGCACACGCATAAACCCTCCCACACACAACCTTTCAAACTCAGGTATATGTGTAGAGTACTGATTAGGCCTGTATTTCCATACTGTATTCATCAAAAAAGGAAATAACCACTTACGCATTTAATTTCCAGTTCAGTGAAGAGACGCCCAGTCATAAACATGCGTAGGGGGATGGTGAGGATGAGTATGAAGGGAAGCGCCAAGGATGCTGGACTGGACTTGACAATCCACAGTATCGCAAGACACACTATCTGGATGGCTGTGTACAAGTGCATTCTGCCTGTGCTAACCTGTGTCCAACATGCAAAAATATTAGCCAAACACACAGCTGAACACAAACATGTTTTTTCACATCACATCACATTACACATTGGTTGATTGGTCGATTCTTTCATCCAAGTGCTCATGGTGCCTTACAGTTCCATGGGCACATGCATTTTTAGTATGGGTGGCCACAGTAGGAATCAAACCCCTCATCCTGGCCATGTTAGCATCATGCACTACCTGTTAGTGACCACGTGATCAGGCGGCTCTTACCTTGGTGGCATAGGGTTCATCAGGATGGTACTTCTTAGGAATTAGGAGAAGCAGCATACGATCCCACAACTGGATGCCATTGAGTGAAGTAATTCCCATGTAGAGGAAGATCCCAAACAGGGCTGACATGGGAATCATCTTTAAGATTGGCTCCATCAGAATAGACAGACCTTGACACAAATGGACATTCAGTGCAACAGTTAACACCTTGATCTCAAAGAGATCCATCAATACTGAAAGAATGAATATGTTAGGCTGAGGATAGTCTAATGTGTTTTAGTGTAAGGTATATATTTGTTTCATTTCCATATCAACCTGAAACTAGACATATGGGCCTAAGTCTAGACATTAGAAGAGATCAATGAAGACTGGGTAAACAGACAACACCTACCAACCAGCAGGGCCACCAGAATGCCACTGACCCTCTGCTCCAACACCTTCTCAATCACAGGCTTTGGTCCTTTACTCATCACAGTTAGGGCGTTGGCATGGGTGACAGAACGCACAGTGGCAGCACTGAGCCACGGCACACCAAATATAGCGCCTATCCCTCCCATGCCCACCAGAATGAGCAGGTCATAATGGAACCCGGAGCCCTTGACCATCTTCCTCTCAGGTTTACTCACAATCAGACTGGCAAGAGATATGGTGTTAAATACAATGTTGGAAAGAGGATGGACATAACATGCAAACAAAGTGGTTATTTCAGTTGTTTAATGCGATACAAGTGAGTGATATTGCTGAGGAAATACAACTTTCACTCACGTCGTGATCTGAGACTCTAGAAAGATCAGGATGAAGACAAGCAAGGCTGGGACACAGCAGGCAAACATCAACCACACAGGGAAAGGCTTGTGCTCTCCAAAGGGGTTGATAAGCCAGCCTCTTTTCTCTGGGTTGGACACCATCAGACCTTTTGGGACCACCAATTTCTGTACAGAAAAAGATACCAGTTTTGGCCAACCTGATCCATATACACTGTGTGAGGTTAATACTTCAGCCTAATTAAATGGGTATTATAGATGTATTTGACAAATAAACTGCCTGAGGAGCATGGAACAACCTGAGTGTAGGCATCCTCAATGCTGATGTCCACAACAATCATGAGGAAAATGGCAATAGGCACACCAAAGTCACCCATCAAGCGTCTGATCTGGAAAGAACAGATCAGAAACATTCATATTCATGAAGATGAAGATTTTTCTCCAGTTAGTGTATCCCTAGAGGAACTACCAAAATGTGATTGAATCTCCTAGATACCACTGACAAAAAGTAATTGAGAGAAGTTCATTCCAGTAAGCAAATGTTTCTCTAATGAAACCAACTGGGGATTACCCAAGGAATACAATATCATTGCTACCCTTACTCACCTTTCCGGGCAGAAAGGTGCCATTCTTGAACTGGCGCAGGAAGTAGGCGATAAAGAAACAGCCCAACATGAGGCACATGGAGAGTAGGGCCGTGTTGGGGTAAGCTCGGTTAACTATGGCGGTGACCACAGTCACGTTACCAGTAGCATTGTCATAGATGTGCTCCTTGATTACCACTGGGTGCCAGGGATTGTCTACCGTCGCATTCAGGTGATCATAGTTCAGGATCAATGGGTGGGCCTTGAAGATCTAGAGAGGTGTGGAATCAAGACAGGGTCGATGAGGAGTGTTTCTAATCTGACCATGAAAAACAGTATAATTTCAATAACTTGAAATTTTGTGGGATCTTCCAACTGGACAGCGGCAAAATGCACGAACATAATCCTAAAATCATCAAACAAATATAACCCTAACCCTAAATGTTTAATGATGTGAATATGGATAATGGGATGTGTGAATGTGTGAATATACCCTGCCCAGCTTGGCAAACGTTTCATAGATGAAGATGAGGGAGATGAGGATGGAGAAGATCTCCTGGGTGAAGCGGGAGATGAATTTCACCAGGAAGCTGCCCTCACAGGCCACAATGACCACCACAATGATGACCAGCCACACGCCAACCCACACTCTCCCCACAATATACTCAATGTCTTGGGACTTGCAGAACTGAATGGGAATGACAAGGGGACACAGGGTCATTACAGTTCATCTCTGGTCATGACCAACATCAGAAGTCTGCAAGCTATCTATGCAAATTCACACCGTTACTCATAATTTTAGCACGTATCACAAAGCTGTCAAAAAGATGCTCTTCAATTCCATATAATGACTCATATGAATCAGCAGTTTTGTGTTGTGTTTTGGCCTATGAAAAGCTAGTTTAGACATGGATATGTTTCAGTGGTACAACTCACGGCATAGAAGGCCTCCTCAAACACTAATAGAGGACCAGAGAAGCCAATGACCAGGACAGGCTGAGCAGCAACAAAGCAGAAGATGATCCCCTGGATGGAGGTGGAGATGAGGAGCTCGGACACTCCCATCATATTGTCCACCTTGTCAGCTGGAGGGGCAAAGATGACGAATATGATTATTAAGCTCTACTATGTAACTAGGCGTGCAGAAACACAATGTCTGCAAAACACGCACAGACACACACATACACTCACACAAATACACACACACCCAGCAGTCCTCCAAAGGTGATAGCAGGAGACAGGGCAGCGAAGTAGATGAAGATGACGGCAGCCAGGACCTGCGAATTGAGAGCGTCCGTGATGTCGCTCTTGTAGTGCTGGTAGCGTCTCTTTAAGTCTCGAATCATCCCGCCGAATGGCCGACCTGTCCGAGCCAGGGGGTCCTCAGGCGGAGGCCCAGAAGCTTTGGAAGCTGGGAAAAACAAATGCATCTATCTAATGTGAATATTTTCTGTGCATAGAAAATTAGATACCGCTCTTCCTATTGTGATGCACTGAAACTAAAAATTACTATTATTTGAAAGCTACAATGTGCAACTTTTTTGATGTTAAAATACAAATAAATAAATACGATACATTATCAGTATTTACATGCCTAAATCCCCTTTTGCCTGAAATTGGCTTTTCACTGATGTCTGGGATGGTTTGGGGCATATATCATTTGCAGTGGAGAGTTGGTTGTGGCTATCAAGGTGAGGCTAGCAGCCACAGCACAGGGCACACATAGCATAACAACAATGGCGGAAAGAAATGAAAAAGCAGCAAAGCCAAACAAGCAGCAGACACGGCCTCAGCCAAATGCTGTTTCAACTTGACCTCTGAGGGGGAGGAGGGCAGGACTAACAATAAACTTCCTAACTCAAGACAAAAAGTTGCATATTGTAGCTTCAAAGTTTGCAGGAGAAAGCAAAAATGTTTTGTTTTGTGTGTGTGTGTGTAGTTTCATATCTTGAACAGGTGAGTGTAATTAAAGACCCACGCCTGCAAGGCTTGACGTCCAGGCGCAGCATTGGGTCGGAGGGCCGGAGTCTGTCCTGCAGCAGTTTCTTCTGGAAGCTGACGATAGAGGTGAGCATTGCCTCAGACTGGATCTCGGTGGGTGGGATGACGATGCTGCAGTCCAAGAAGTCAGCCACAGCGTCCTTCAGCTCGTGGGCTGCTTGCGCCTGGAACGCCGCCTGGTTGAACACCTGGGATGGGGAGAGTGGAGTGGACGTGAATACTACAACCTAGACTTTAATGTTACAAAGCAACATTTCACAATGTGTGTGCATGTCCATTTCATATTTTCACTAAACTTTGGTCCATAGTGTCAATACATTTCAGTGGTCCAAACATTTAATTCTCCCTAGCATCCATTCTTTAGTAGTATAACATCCATATGCATTTTTGAAGACTGATACTGATACTGTTATCTTTAAGTATTTAGTATTTACCCCAGAGTTGCATTCTTGTCAAGGTGTCAAAAGCCTCTGAAACACCACTTAGATCATGGGACACTAAAACTGGAAAAGAATGTCAGCTAAGTGCCTAAAATCTAATTGTAATAGCCATTTCCAGACTCACTTTATCAGCCATGAGGGCAGCCATGGCACGACCAGTCTCATGGTAGTCCATGTCAGTCTTGCCAGGGCCCACCAGGACAAAGACGAAGCGTACAGGTACCGGGGCCTCCAAGGCAGAGTCCAGCACCACAGCCTCCTTCAGACGCACAAACGCAACTATAGGCTTTTCCAGGAAATCCAGGGGTCCTGGTACACAGAGAGAGGCATACACACACACATACAGGTGAGTGGGCATATGAGAGAAATAACACACACACACACACACACACACACACACACACACACTCAGACCAGATCCAATTGAAAAATAATACAATTCTTGGCTCACCTACTAGAACCATAGAGGCCTCAACACTGTCAGTTGCCTCCCTCTGAAGGAAAACAAAATGCATCCATGAGAAGACCGACCTAATAAACAACCTTTAAAGACTTTCCTATTATTACTTTATTTTTGTAAAAGTCAAGTTAAACTATAAATGTTGAAGCCCGCCTTGATGATCTATGCTACTTCCGTTTTATTATTCTACTTTGAATTCTTCCCAAGAGGAATTTACCATCACAACAAAAGCTGTGTTCGAGTACTTACCTGGACTTCATGTTCGCAATACCAGAAAATGGGTGCAAACTTACAAGATTATTTTACATGCCATTAGAAACTGTGTAGGATCCGCTGAGCACGGAAAGGTATACGCTGATATTTAAAGGATCAATACATCCAAAATGAACAAAATAGAACAAAAACTCAAGAACTCAAGATTCCCAAGAAAGGGAATCCTCTCAGTCCTTTGACCCTCTGAATGACTTTCCCCAAGCAGTCTGACGCCAGAAGTTACGTTCACCTTTAACATCATCGTTATCACCACACAGCTGTGATGATATCAGGAACACTTTCATGTTATCAGCAATGATCACATCAACAGAAGAACTCACCCTTTCTTTGACTGAAAACCTCTGCATCTCTATCCCATCGGCCAGGGCTTGGCTCTCTGGGTCAGCTGATTGGCTGGAGGGAGAAAGTTGCACACTTGGCTTTGGTTGCATATGTGTCAGTAGAGTGATTGGCTGGGGGGATAAACTAATCAAAGGTTCGCCCCTGTCCTCTGTCTGGGTCAGACAGAAAACATAATAAAAACAGAAACTGACCAATTGATCTGTACTCACTGTTGTGAAGAGAGAAAAAACATGTACATTTAAGATAGTAAAATGGACTTTGCTTATGGATTTCTCACTTTGTTGAACAAGATTTTGAATACTTTCCACTGTCTTTCCCCTTTGACCATTTTAGAGTAAATTGCCCTGCCCAGTAGGTCCGTATTTACACTAGTGCTGTATAATTAGACTGACCTGAGTAAAGACTAAAGACAGGGTGGTTTAGTGGTTAGTGTGTCCCATAACCAGGAAGTCACAGGTTTCATGGCCACAACAGTCATGTGTTCTGTCAAAGTTTCCTTGTACGATATACCAAACCCTTCCCTGCTCACTCATTTACATTTGAGTCACTGGTGGCAGCCACCTTGAGGATACCTGCGGTTCTGGAGCAGAGCTCTTAGCACCCCCTCCCGGTCTCCTGGCCTTATCTCCTTTTTGTTGACCATCTCATCGACCATATTCTCGGCGATGCTGGCCAGGCTCTGCTCCTCGCAGTTGAGAATCACCACCCCTAGACACGGGCACATGGCCACAAACGCCAGTGTTACTCATGGAGGAAGAAGGCCATAGGTCAGGAAAGAACATTAAGACACAATGAGTGAGAAGAAGAGGGAGGAGGAGGAGGAGGAGGAGGAGGAGAGGAAAATTGTTGGAACAGGAGAGTCAAAACAGGTTGCCTTTAAGAGTGATTTTGGGCTCCCATAATGCAATAGGGGAAACAGGTAAATGAGCACTCTATGAGTCTAGTATCAGCTAATCCTCACACTCATTCATTCATATTGCTTATAGTCATATTCCTTAATATCAATTCATATTAATTCATTAATTTAACACATTCACCTGTGTTCATGGTACGTCGGAGCTGGATGAGACTCTTGAAAGTGAGGTAGGAGATGTGTGAGGGGCCCCAGGCCCCGGCCTGAGAGTCGTAGCTCTCCTCATAGCCCACCCATCGGCCAGTCTCCTGCCAGTAGGTTTGCTGGTCCTGGTCCTTCATCAGCTCGATCAGCTCCACGTATGGCTGAAAACACAGAGGAATACAGGGAGGTCAGGTAATGACTGGTTAACATGGACATGAAGATGGGCAGCAGTTGTAGCCTGAAGGTTGCAGAAGCAGGTTTGTGAACCCAGATGGGCTGTGGAAAAGATAAGTGAGACCTCCTTCAACTACCACGGAGGGGACCTTGAGCAAGACACTTCAGCCCTACCTGCTCTAGTGGAGCTGCCTGTGGCCAACAGTAGAGGATTGTGGTAGTACTGGCCACCTCCTATTTATCGATGTGTGTAACTGTATGAGTGTGAAGCAGAGAGCTACTGTAAAATAGCCTGTACGCTCAGCCTAACCCCTCATTAGATGAGTAAAGGATCAAATGTATAACGTAATGCAGACTTTCCTAACTTCTTTTTTTAACAGGTGACCCAATTTGGAGGGTAGAAAATTCCTGTCAACATTAAAGAAAGCGGGAATTTTAAGTTCATGGTGCTCTGAGCCCTGTTGATTCAAAAAGGTTTCATTCTCCAAGGTGTGTGAAATCCAGCTGCTTTTGTGAGCTGGTTGATTACAACTGTGCATAGGAAGGCTGCACAGTTTTCACAGGGGCCTCTGTGTAGTCTAAAAGCTGTTGATCCAGGGGCACCGTTTATATATAACCAGGATATAAGTGGATTAAGGACGGTTTACAAAAGCAGTGACTTGTTATTAAGGGTTGATATTTATGCAGATGAATGTGGTATGTTGATGTGTAATATATTATGGGTGATAAGCGCAGTGGTATAAATTCTTAGATGCATTACAAGCAACCAATAGTAAGGAGGTCAAGGGTCAAAGTCACAACAGATATTAACAAACATCACCGTGCCCCTGGATTGATCAGGTATGATGGAGAAATGCTGCCTAAGGAAAAACAAGCCAGGGAGGAAATGGCAGGGAAAAAAAACAAACATGTTCTCTGATCAGGGCAGGATCAGATACAACTGAGGTGGCACTAAAACCTTTGATGACATTTCGGGTGCTGTTTTCCAGTGCAACAACCTCCAGTATGATATTAAGTCATTGTCCTCTCCATCAACTTCACGGTAGCTCTTTCGGTGAGCCAGGATGCGGATCAGGTTAATGTGGAAAGGTGACGCCCAGGTGACACTTTATGTCTATAAGGTAAACATGGTGGCTGAGCCCCCAGCCGGCTCCGGGCCGCGGTCTACTGCTAGTTTCCGGCGGGGACGCAAGCGATGTCTCTCTCTGGACGTGTTTGGACTGTCAATAGATGTCGTGTGCCTGCAGTGGGTATGCAGTGTGCGTATATTTGTGTGTGTGTGTGAAGGGGGGGTGACTTTAAAAGATAATAGAGCGTGTTACAGGTGTCATTCCCAAGTGTGTGTGTGTGTGTGTGTGTGTGTGTGAGACTGTATGTGTGTGTGTGTGTGTGTGTGTGTGACAGAGACAGCAGGACGTTTACAATGGAAAGGATGAATTATTGTTCAT
>CABFOQ010032389.1:0-11657 GCA_900660455.1 Gephyroberyx darwinii
CTGCTTAATATATGAAGAGTTTCGACACCTACTCTTACATGATGCATGAAAGTAAAGCACGTCATGAGTTACAACCATTGCTACCAAACAAGTTATGTTTTTGAGTCTAAAATCCTCTGATCCTATATTGTGTTTTGGAATTAAATCCTTCCTGTTTTACAATAAGCGAGCTTCAAGAAGCTTTCATTTCAGCTGCAGAGGAGCATCCAGCCTCTCCGCCATCTCCTGCGTAGGAGTGGATGGAGAACGGCCAGGGTTTGTTTGTGAGTTTACATAACCTGGAATTATCTTTGCCCCGAATGAGTCAGAAGAGAAATAAGTGTGTTGTTAATTACCAAGAAACTGATAAACTGAATTTTTGTTTTTTGTCTTATGCCCTGCAGCACCCAGGTCCCCCTCTAACGTTCATAAGTTTGTTTTCGGCAGCAAATTTCTGTTTGAAAATGAGAAAACGCCCTGCAGCAATGACAAGTACTGTTATCTCCCTCTCCCTGCTCCTGTCTTTCTGTCTCCTTCTTCTTCTCTATCCATCTCTCTGTTTCTTCGTCTGTAGCTGGTGAAGCTGTGTATTGGGATGATTGATGCCGGCAAAGCCTACAACACGGCCAACAAACAGTTTGTCAACGGGATCCGGGAGCTAGCCCAGCAGTCCACCAAAGATGAGGTCATCGAGGTAAACAAAACAAACGAGGTTGCGCCGCACCATAAGACCTTTTTAGCGTTGTTGTTACTCGCTATTAGATTTTGCACTTCAAGTGTGTTTTGCTGGCGTTTGTTTTGCCTTTGTCATGGCATTGCGTTTTTCTGCCGGGCTTGTTGAAAAATATTCTTCACAATGGTTAAATAAACCCAAGGCCGTATAAAATCATTCTCATACTGTCTTAAAAACCAGTATCTGTCCTCTGTGGAGGTCAGGTTTAGCATGGAGAGGGCTGTACTTCCTCTCCGCCTGTGTGTATTTCTCTCTAGAAGAAAGATATTTGTAATCTCGATGGAAATCATGTGATTAAATAAAAACAGAGCCGACTAAAACCTTGAACTCGATGAAAGCGTGAGCGTCGGTGCTCTGGGCCCTGCGGAGGTCAGATGGGTTGTTTTTTTTCTCATAAGAGTTTTGCGTGGAGAGCCCGGCACTTCCTTTACTGCCTTTGTGTATTTCCTTTAGTGCCTCTCCCCTGGGTCTGAGGTTCAGCCACAGTGTGTATTTAGAGAGAATACAGAATACAAGGAATTCTCTCCTAATGCGCCATTGTTGCTCCAAAACGGCTACCAGTTTCCTGGTAGCCATACCTGTCTGACAGGGGTGTGTGTGGGTGTGTGTGTGTGTGTGCAGTAGAAATATGCATGTAATGTTTTATTGTTGTGTAACCTGATTTGATTTTATGCCTAGCAATTTGTTTTCCTTGTTGACTTTGATGTGTTTTATTTATATTGTAGTGTCATTTTTCATGGTGGTAGTACTATTATATATTAGTAGCATTGTACTCAACAGTGTTTCTCTTCCTCCCCGCCTTTGTTTTACGGGTGTCCTTTTTCCCTCCACAGTCCAGCCTCACAAAGTTTGCCGAGAGCCTGCAGGAGATGATCAACTATCACACGGTATGACAGCAATGCCATGTGAAGCCGGATGTACTGTCATTTTTCCTGTTGACAGCTGGAGGATAACAAAACACAGACAGTCTGGAGCAGCTTTTAAACTGTCTGGAGTTTTATTTACTGCTGCGGAGGACAACGGCAGTCTAGAGGAGAGAGAAAGTGGGCTTGTGAGGGTCGCTAGTTTGAAACTGGGAAGGGGAAAGTGAATGAGAGCTCCCTCAGCGATTACTGTTGTGGTGCTCTTGAGCAAGGCACTTAACCAACAGCAGAAGGTTGTACTAGGAAGCTGTTGAGTGGGAATTTGTGTTACTATTAAGAAAGTGAAGCAGGGCATTTCTGAAAAAGGTGAAAAATGTATGCCCAGCAAACCCTGCCCTTCATTTTTTCTTTAACCATGACTGGATTCTCAACATAGCTTGGGGTTTTCTTGTAATTTCAAACAAACCAAACCGAATTGTAAAAATAACCCATCTCCTGCCCCGAGTCTATAAAGTCGATGTTACACAGATCACATTTCCTGTCTTGTAAAACACATCCCCTACCTCCAGTTTTTTAGTGTTTACCCACTGGAAGAAACCAAACGTTACCAAGATAAACATTGCTGTGTATAACTTTTTATAACCTCGGAGAGAGCTGAAATAAAAGGGAGAGGTTTCAGTCTTCAGTCAGGTACTAGAGGTCTTCTGGTGCTCCTAGGTGTCTTTCAGATACGACATGGTTTGCTTGGTACAGTGCAACTAGATGTTTGGAGTGGAGCGAAAAAATGGGCAGTTGTTTCAAGAAGGCAGAAGATCCATTCCTGGTTTATCTTGCTAGATGTAGAACATGTCTAGGCAACTGAAAATATGACATCCAGTGGTCATAGATTGCCAATTTCCACTGCAGTTTTAAACACACCTGGTTAGCAACATGCTTCCAAGAAAGAGCTTTTCCACCGAGGTCCCTGTACACTTGTGTTGTATAATTGAGGAAATTCTCATACTGCTAGAATCATTTTTCCTTTTTGTTTCCCTTCCTGGCCAGCTATTTCCCTTATCATTTTTATTGGATGTGCAAAGTTTCATCACAACGCGAGGCACAAAAGTTCAACTGCGTTGAACTTGGGCCCAAGGGTGCCGGGCTGGACACACTGCTGCTTCAGTGTTTTGTTTGACTTAGTGAAAAGTCCTTCAAGTGTGGCCTAAGCCATTGGAAATAATGGGTTTTAAGCACAGCGGTGGAGTCACCTCGTATGTGAAAGAACTTTTACAGGTTTAATCTAGTGCTGTAATTTGAAAACAGCCTTTCACTCCACTCCAGACCCTTAAATCTAGACCCCTTTGTCCTTGACAGTGGATAAACACGACCCCATGTAGATCCCTTGTTATTTGGATTTACATCCTCCGTTGTCCCCCTAAACCCTCAGAGCGCCCCAGGCCCCCGTCTGAGGCAGTAACTCATGGTAGTGAGAGTTATTTCCCTGAACCCCCTTGTTAGCCTCCTCAACTTGTCATTTAAATCCCAAGGTGGGCCTGAGGCTGACAGTCAACAATAGAGACTCAAGTTTCCTCTGTTTGCTTCCTTGTTAGTGCCCTAGACTGGCCCCTCAAACACTCAGAGGAGCCACAGCGTGGGTCTGAGCCTGGGAAGTTCTTCTGCTAAATTCTGTGCAAAACCTTTTCATGATATGAAGTAAAAGACTTGAAGGGAATTAAATCTCATGTCTATTAGCAATCAATACCTGTTCATCTCTTATGTGGGAGATTTGGGGCGGTTTTGGCCCGGTCTGGTCAGGCTGTGAAAGGTGGCTCACTTAAGCCATTTTCCAGCCATGTTTGGTTCTCAAGACACTTGAGAGGTTCTAGCTTTGAGTCAGACAGTGATATGGTTAGCCTACCCCTGGCCAGTGAAGACAAGGTATATCCTCTCAACTATTAAATTCCAAAGGAGGGACAGGGTGGAGGTCAGAGTAGGACTCAGCAGTGGAGCCTTTCTCCCCTTCGTCCCCTTATTGGTTTCCTGGACCAGTCCCTTAACCCTCAGGAAGCCACAGGGCCTGAGACTGTGACTCAACAGTGGAGACTGCGGTCGCATCAGCTGACTGATGGCTAAGTTTTTGCCACTCAGCGATCTTCAAGCACATGATCCATTCAAGCACAGTGCTCAATCTGTTTGTCACTGGTGGCCCATCCCAGCCACATTGCCTGTATTGTCTTGTCTGGCTCGCTTCAGCTCTGGAATAACCCCATTTTAGAGAGGCTTGTGAATAGGGGGCTTTTGCAGATTGCTGATGGTTTTTAAGGGAAGCATGCAGGTTAATCAGGGTATGACTCACTAACAAGAATAAGCACACCGCGTCATGCCTGTGTTCATGTTTATGCCTTTATGAGGGGAATTTACAAAGTCAGCCAGTTTGTGTAAATTTAGCTGCAGTAACTTCTGCTAAGTTGCACCTTGTGACGTTTAAAAAACTCTGATATATGGAGCGGCTGAATGCTGACTTGCAGAACATCCTGTAGCCTGGAAATTTAATCCTGTATCCAACATTTGTTGCTTACTTATAAAACTGCCTAAAAGATGTGAAATGCTTGAATTTTGGGACAAGCGGATGTTATTAAGCAGATGAAAGAAGTAATCATTCTTTCTTTCTCCACAGATATTGTTTGATCAGGCCCAGAGATCAATCAAGACCCAGCTTCAAACGTTTGTCAAAGAGTGAGTATCGAGTGAAGTGAGGGAAGATTGATCATGCGGGTAATGTCTCTGAGCACTTTCAGCTTTTGAAGAATAGCCCAACGTCACTTTTTTCTGTAATCTCTCTAGAGGAAGGAGCAAAGCGCATTTACAGTTTAGGGATTTAGCTGGTGAATTTTATCCAGACCGACTTACAGTGAGGAACATTATCAGAGGAATAAATAACCTATATGATCGGAAAAACAAAACAAGAGGACCAAGGCAAATAAATAAAATATCTTTATTAATAAATTAAATCTGTTGTTAATGTTGTAATATAAATGTTAATTGTCATTTAGTACAATGCAATGTTAACAATTTATAACGTTTGATAATCTATTAAATAATATTAATGCTTCATTATGCACTTTTCATTAAATGCAGTGTTTTTCAACAAAAAGAGAATTAACAATTCATTCTAGTTAATTAAAAAATAACGCTGTTCTGTTTTTTATTGCATTGAGAGCCCCATTACCAATCACTTACTTTTATTTCATGGATATCCCAGTATTTGCTCTCTTTTTTTTTATTTAAGCACATACCATGATAGGGGCCTGAAATAAAACTCCACTGATGATGGCAGAGAGGGAGAAAGCCTACTCTTGAAAACATGAAGGAGAAGCTCGGGGGTGTGTGAGGACTACGGCGGGGCGTTTGAGGATGTCTGTGAAAAGCAATTAGTACTCTCATATTTCCCCATTCAAATCCGCCAGTTTCAGACCTACTAATACAGTGTTGAATTCCAGACTGTTAGTACAAGAGAAGAAAGCCGGAGGGGGGGGGCTTCTGGTTTATTTGATTATTAAGGATTAGCAGTCTTTGCCCCCGGCGCACAAGGACTAAACACCCACATCAGCAGCACCCAGGCTGCTCGGAGAATGCTGGGAAGTATGTTCCCTCACAATTACTCACTGCCTCGCAGCGCTCAAATGGGACTTAATCCCACTTAGGCTAAATACACCGAGGGACAAATGTGGGGCACGGAGCTCGAGGAGTCGCACTTTGTCCCGCTCAAAATGGTGGGGTGCCCCCTCATGTGCCGCTTATGCTGACATGGCAGCACTGACCTTACACGGGAAAGTTTTAACCTTTCCAGATCAGAGAGACTTGTGAAATCACCATTGACCCGTGTGCACCCGTCGCCTGACCTTATTTTTGTTATTACACAACCAGGGATAACCTTGCTTCCTTTTACACGCCACCTTTCAACTTAAACTTGTCGAAAACAAATAATGGAAATGCCTTATTTGACCTTGGTCAGGGGGTTTCTGAAAACTCATGCAGGTTTGTCCCTAAATTGTCTAAAAGTGGTGCCGTACTGCTTTATATAGTTGCAGCACCATCTGGGGGTAGATCCAACCAATTAACAATGACTTCATTAGAAGAAGTGGAGCTGGAGCAAGACACTCAACCCCTAACTGCTCCAGTCAAGCTGCTCAGTAGTAACTGGCAGTACTAGCTAGCTCCCAGGTATAAATGTCTGTGAATGAGTGAAGAAAATGTGCCTGGGGTGAATAAAGGTTAAAGGTATTAATAAAGGTTAAAGTATTATTGTCTTCATCCTACTTCTACCCTCCATGCAGTTTTCTTTATTGAGACAGGAGGAGTGACGTAAAGGATTGTCTGGAAGAGTAGAGAGAGAAGTGAGAAGTGTCTAGCAAGGCGTTTTTCATTTCCCCTGCTTTACTGTGCAGTTGCCTTCTCAGATGTGAAGAATAAATGCTGAAAAACTTCCTAGTTTCATTATTCACTCCATTCTAATGAAACCATGAAGAGCTTTCAATTTCATTTTCAACTGATTCTTGAATTCTTACTCATTTCTCACCCACCTACGTGTTGCATAAATACATAAACACATTCCCTCATCACACTGCAATTCATAAGTATGTCAACATCATTTTCTGTCCTCTCCCTTCCCCCTGCCAGAGACCTGCGTAAGTTCAAAGAGGCCAAGAAGCAGTTTGACAAGGTGAGCGAGGAGAAGGAGGCGGCGCTGATCAAGAACGCCCAGGCTCCCCGCAACAAGCAGCACGAGGTGGAGGAGGCCACCAACATCCTCACCGCCACGCGCAAGTGCTTCCGACACATCGTCCTCGACTACGTCTTACAGGTACAGAGTTTGACCCAGGAAGTCACATGACAGCGCTCCTGGGGTGCACTAGAAACAAATGAAAGTCAAAATCACAGTTTGTTCCTCGAGGGAAACGTGTTCTTGTCTTGTGCAGAATTGCTTGTCTGCAAATCAGATTTCATGTGAGAGATAGTCTTATTTCCACAGTGTAAGCATGAAATGATGAAATAGCTGTGTTCATCACAATTCATATTGCAATTGTTACATTCCTTAAACTTGCAGTATCATTTTGTTGCAGCCCATCATATATAAAGTCTGTTCTTTTAAGCATTATATAATATGAAACTGAAAGATCATAGATTAATATAGATTGCCAAATTGCAGAAAATGTACAGGCTACTGGATACAGCAGAGCTACACAATGTCAGGTACAGTATGTCTCTGTACTCCCTGGCCAACGTGGATTAGTAAATGGAACATAACACATGGAGTCATGCTGATGTGGCACAGCGGAGAATGAACCGCAGCTGTGTTTGATTCAGTTACACTGGAGCAGTGAAGCTCACCCACCCAGCGTTTTCCTCTTCACTACATGAGAATGGATTGGAAGCAGTCATGGTAGTAGTAGTACAAACCAAAGCAGTAGTAGTAGTAGTAGTAGTAGTAGGCAGTAGTAGTTGCTGTTGTTCTTCATTCCTCGTGGGGAAAGTGGTTTTGCTGCAGATTCTTTCCATACTACAAATAATGGCAGGGTACATGACATGACGTTTGATAGTGACATACAATACCTTTCACTTTCAGTAAAAACTCTTAAGACCAGACTACGGTCATCTCAAAACTAGGTTGGTAACATATATTTACCTTTTCTCATTTTAGGCATTTAGCTGAATCTCATCCAGAATAATAGTAGTTAGTAGTCATACTAATAGTAGTACATGAGTGCAGAATAAGCATAAATTCTTGATGAACATTACAGGCAGCAAATGGTAAGGAGTGTATAATGGCCAGAACCATAGTGCTCTGAAAATAAAAAAAGATGAAGTATTTTAAAACTGGACAGATCCAGAAGTAGATGAGGAAGGAAGGAGGAGGAGGAAGTAAAGAGACAAGTGCTGTGAAGTGATTCAACTTTTTCCCATTCAGTTTAAAACCTGTTAGGTTGTTACAAGTGGCAGATTTTCTATGGTGGTGTAATGAAATGAGGAGCATATATAAAGTCCAATATATGGAGAGTTTTGTTCCAAAATGCTATTATGGGTTACTATTACAGTTATGAGTCATTTTCTTGCAAAATAGACCAATGCATTTCAGGTAAGAAAACCTTTTCCAAAATGTATTTCGGGATCAAACCCTGGATCCTCTTTTGCTCAAACGTTTCCCTCCTTTTGTCTAAATGCCCAAACTGGTCTAGCAGAAAAGACTTCTCCGTCCAATTCATTTGGAGGCGTGTTCTTGTCAAAGCCACACAGTGTACGTCTTATTCCCCCGATGGCTCCTCTGACCTTTCACCGTGGACGCCTTGGCCATGTATCACTGAATACTTCAGCAGAGCCCTTGGCTTCCCCCGGGCTGCTGCAGTGCTGATGAGTGCACCATGCTTTGTGATAAGGTGACTGCCAACCATGTTATTCGATCTGTTTCGAAGGTCAACGCTGCATACGGAGAGGTTGCTGCAAAATGAGGTGGAAGAAAGAAACCTTTTCTTATCAAATTGGTAGTTATTGAGAGCATAAAACTGGCTGAAGCATGAAGCATGTTGCACCAGCCTCTATGGTAAAATGAGGCCCGGCTGTTAGAAATGAGTTGAGTTTTTATCTTGCCTGTTAAGTCTGCTCATAGGAAATCTATAATCCCAGCCGTCAGCACAGCTGGTTTAAATGGGCCCTACCTCCTTTAAAGTTTCACATCGGGTAGTGGTGTCAGCACTTTTCAAATCCAGCTGACCTCTGCAGCTGTAGCTTGTAGGAAACATTTGAGACAGATTTTAACTCGATTTTTCTCTTTCTTCTTTTGAGATTGTTTTTGTGGCGTTTTTGCTTAATTATATAGCGTACGGACAGTGACAGGCAAGATGGTAGAGGGGGGAAGGTGATATATGAGAGAGGTTGGGAGGCAGACTTGATGACACTGTAAGATCGGAGTATGTCTACTGTGCCACGTAGTGCCCGGACCATGAAATACTATATACAAGGATGTGATCAGAAAACTGCATCAAAGGTTCAAGGTTGATCTTGTTATCCCTTCAGGGGAGATCTGGCGTTCAAGTGCAGAAAAAAACAATGTAAATACAATACAGTGGGAAACCATCTGCAGTCACCCACTTGCTTAATGCCCCTGACACACACACTAATGGTCTGCACACACTGGAAAGAAGGAGCACAGTCATCATGTAATCTCCCATTAGAAATAAATGGCAGTGGGAATCCGGCCCGGGACCTATGTCGCATGTCATCCCTCCTCTCTCACCTGACCTTTCCTGTCTCTCTCTACTGACTGTCAAATAAAGATAAAAAAATAAATAAATGGCAGTTGTATGTCTAAAAAAAACAAACTCCATCTCTGAATATGATTTCATGTGTAAAAGCTTACAGTCCTCTAAGTAAAGAGGGAAATAAGGACCAGTTACCTGCCAAATACTGGTAAATTCTGGCTGTGGCTGCCAGCCACTTTGTCAGAGAACCAACCATCATTTGGAGATGCTATTGTAGTCAGAAGCACTGAAATATTGCGCAACTGGCTTGTGAATTTTGCAAGTGGCCAGGAGATGACTCCCTGAGATTACCCAACAACCTCTAGGAGAAAAAATAAGGATGTAATAATGTGATACTTTATTGATCCTCGTAGGGAAAGTTTTGAGCTCAGGGTCCGCCGTACAACAGCATCCCTGGAGCTGGTCGGGATTCAGTGTCTTGCTCAAGGACACTTCAGCAGGGCAGTTGCTTGACCTCGTAAAGGATGATCTCCTTACCCAGCTGCCCACGATATTACACAATACACCATTGGACCCGCGTTCATCCCGGAGACTGAAGTAGAGACTTGAAATCCCTTCAGAGACTGCTCTCCTTTCCAGAGCCGCCAGACAAATCCGCCACGCCCAGTCAGTGACTTTACCGTCACACAGCACTCGTTAGTTCCTGTCAGTCACGATGAAGCC
This sequence comes from Gephyroberyx darwinii, assembly GCA_900660455.1. Classification (NCBI taxonomy): domain Eukaryota; kingdom Metazoa; phylum Chordata; class Actinopteri; order Trachichthyiformes; family Trachichthyidae; genus Gephyroberyx; species Gephyroberyx darwinii. The sequence goes on from CABFOQ010032389.1 coordinate 9,534, forward strand.
GGCTAGCGTCTCTGTTTACGGCCCGCCATAACTTATCCCCGCTCCACCACATCGGCCTGAGCTGACCTCCCAAGCCAGATGAACTGTGGGACGTTAATTAGCTCTGGATGGGAGGAAGAATCACACACACACACATTACAATGCTGTAGGCTGTGTAGCAGGTAGGTGAGACAGGCAGGCTTATCACTGGAGCCCCAAAGTGAGATGTGGGGCTCCCCCTGGTGCCAGTACAAGAGACTGCCACTCAGTAATATTGGGGGTGACGGTGTGGTTACGGACTTCACTCCCACTCGTTTCACACTTGTCTGCTTTCTTTGGTTTGCCCTTTTCTCATACACTTTTTCATTTTCATCTCCAGCGTCATGATTCTCTATTTCCTCCTCTCTCTTTTCTTTCTTGCTTTATGTCTTTTTCTGTGTTCCCATCCACCCCACTTTCTTTCTGTGTATTTTCTCAGGAATAATATTGTCTCTTTTTAAGGTGTTTTTAGTTTAGTTTTCATCACTTTTGTTTTGAAAAGTTTTATTAAAGAGCCTCAAAACTAAAAGTTGCTTTCCCTCCCCTCCTCTCTCTCTTCGTCTCTCTCTCTCCATACCAGATCAACGTGCTACAATCCAAGAGAAGATCGGAAATCCTGAAATCGGTAATTGCATTCCCCCAAGCGCCTCAAATGACAATATGACCATGGAAGGGTCAATGCGGCGGCCATGTTGGCTTTCTAATTAATCAACGTGTCACTTTCCCTCCACAGATGCTGTCCTTCATGTACGCCCACCTGACCTTCTTCCACCAAGGCTATGACCTCTTCAGTGAACTGCAACCTCTGATGAAACAGCTGGGGGGGCAGGTAGGGACCGCAGGGCACGCGTGCATTCACATGTATACACACATACGTGTACACCGGGTTGTCTGTGGGTCCTGAAAAGTCTTATTTTGTGTTGAAATATACTATTGAAACTCAAGGACTTACAAGGTTTGAATATAGCTAAATATAGTCTTACTTTCAGATTTGGAGAGTTGCAGTCTGTGTGCTGTTTCTGGTGAGAAATCAGCCCAGTAAGAGACTTTTATTTTGACAGGACTACAATTCACTTCATTTTCAGTTGCACAGTTAATTCTAACTTGCATAAAAAAATATTCAAAGTAGTATTTAAACTGGTGAAATTTGCAGACACCCTGTTTCATAATCACACAGGCTTACCCAGATTCTCACACACACACACACATACACACACACACACACACACACACACACAATTGCACACATTGACACCTTTTCTGACAATTTAACACTTGCCACCAGCCAAAAGCTGGTAAATTCTGCTAGCCATATTCACAGGCACATAGCAACTGATGATGTAATAACAGTAATAATAATAGTAGTTATTGTAGTAGTATAGTAAAGTAGTAAAAATATAAATTGACCATCTAAATTACTGGATAATGTAATTACGTCACATCACATTCACTGGCAGTTATAACTTCATAAGGGTTATAACATATTTAACTGTTCATGTAATATAATAACTAATAATTTAAGAACTTTAAAGAGTTATTACGTTAAGTTATTACATTTTAGTCAATATTATTATATCTGTTAAAAATGTTACACTCCTTATGAAGCAATAATTGCCTGTTAATGTAATAATGTGATGTTGTTTTATCCAGAAATGTATTTCATCCACAGGTTTTATTATTTTCAATATAGAGGAGCAATTTATTGTGTTTTATAAAGTTTAATCTGGCAGTTAAATGGATCATCAGTTGCTCTAAGGTGAACAGCTCATCAGCTAAGAAATGAAATGGTTGTTGAAATCCATATCTCACTTCCTCCTGCAGCTTGTTGGCAGAAGTTAATTTCATTCTTTGTATCACGCTAGGCGCTTGGCAATTATCATCCTTGCAATGGTTTTATGACACAAAAATAAACACGGATGCAACATAAGCACGCATGAAGCTATTTTGAGGAAAGCAGAAGAGGTTTACATAGCAGTGGGCGGTAATAGGTAAACAGACATTTCACTGGGGTAGGAGGCACCAAACTAAACCCCTCTCAGACTCTAATGGTCCTGAGTTTATACTGGCACTAGTACAACTGGACTTTGGCCTTCTGGCTTGACCTTC
>CABFOQ010032394.1:0-11094 GCA_900660455.1 Gephyroberyx darwinii
CTCTCTGTCTCTCTCTCTCTCTCTCTCTCTCTCACACACACACACACACACAGGACACACACAGTTCAGTCTAGAGTCCTGACCCATGACTCTCAAGACTCCTGGCCTCAGCAGCCTGTATTTCATATTTCATTCCTAGGTATCTGTTCATTTCATTTCAAATGCATTACATTTCAGACCTTTCCATTCTACCCTATCCCCTGCAATGCATACCATTGGCTTGAACACACTATCCCAGCACAGGACACATTCTAACCTTTGAATTTAATGAGCAGCTTGACCATAGGCATAGTCTCCAATCATCATCTTCACAGTGCAAGAGAGACTCTTGTCCAGTGATGAAGTATAGATGTGGTACCAAGCCTCTGGATGCAGTGCTTTCTCTCCATTTCTCCAGTGTAAATACTTCATCTATCCACTACATAGATTAAAGTTTCATATACGAAGCCCAGTGCTGGGTAAACTGGGCTAGGCAAGCATCCTAATAGGGCAGTGCAGCTTATTAAACAGACAGATAGAAATCTGTGAAATAAATACAGTATCAGTCTTCTCAATCTGTCTCTCTTTTTTTATCTGTACCTGTACCTGTCTGATTATCTTTCTCTCTCTCTCTCTCTCACTTATCCATAAATAAAGGAGTGGATAGACAATAACCTGAAACCTCAGGGCAGAACCAGGACTGTGTAGGACCTACTGTAAAATGAATAATGATGGCCCAGATATGTCCAGATCTCCTTAGAAAAGAGATCTCACCTGGAGCCTACACAAATCTTTAGCCTGGCTTCATTTCTTTCCCTACCTTTTGCCTTTCTCTGATGGGTTTTTTTCTCCTTTTTTCTCTCCATTGGTTGTATGGCCTCACTTTCCAGTGGAATCAAAAACAGTTTTTGTTCATGTGTTTTACTTGTTTATACATTTTAGATCTCTGAAGGACAGTGACTGTCTGAGTTCCAGACTTGCCGCCTCTGTAGGCTGTGAGCGGTCTAGACTGAGACCAATTCACATATATTTATAGTAGTGAAATACAGGGCAACATTTGTGGCCCAAGGAGTTGCAGCATTGTTGTATTGATTGGTGAGCAAGCCTTTTTTGTCAGGGCTCCTAGGCTTTGGAATGACTTGCCTGAAGAACTCAGGCTGGCAAAGCCAGTGTTATCTTTTAAATCATTTTTTAAAACTTACTTTTCATAAGGCGTTTACTCATTTTGTCCTTGTCGCCTTGTCTGATATTTATTTATTCCTTTTGTTTTTCTTTTTATGGTTTTATACCTCACTGTTCTTTCTGTTTTATTGAGATTTGTCATTCATTTAATTCTATTTTTCTTGGTTGTGAAGCACTTTGTAATATTGTGTTGAAAAGTGCTATTATATATTTAATAGATAGGTACTTCTTGTTGCCAGGGAACATCTGAATGCATTAACGACCCTGGGTCTTGTTTTGTTTCCTGTCCCTGGATACATTTGCAATCTGCATTGCTTGTCCATACACATACAATACACATACACTTAGAAAACTAGAATAGTAGAGTACTTATGATCTGTTATAGATTACTGATGACCTGCTTAAAATTGTAAATGGTAACACAGTTGTAATCAGTTGGAAGACTTTTCAGAAACGCTTGAATATAAAGGGACTATTTATCCATTGACATTTGAATATTTATTGTCCATATCTAGGTCCATGACTATTTCAAGTTGTCTAAAATTGTATTTATGCCTACAATCCCAATCAAAATTATTTCCCCCCATATTTGCCCATTCTTTTAAGTAATCCAAGTAATCGTCTATTTTAATCATCAAGTATTTGTGATTTGGTTACTGTGCATTTTCACTATCCAAAACTATCCAATATTACAGTTGCCTTTTTTGTAACCAGATAAATGATATCCCAGTACATGTATTCTGCTACTCCCCAACCCACCACCAGGAAACAACAGTTATACATTCATACCTCTAAAGATGCTTGATGACACAATGACACAAAGTTGGTCCAGAGGGAAAGAAGGAGTAGACATTACAACATGAGTTCGATTTGAGCTGCTTTTAATCTGAAATTACAATTACATTGAAAGGGAGAGACTTCGTGTTCCATATGGTTATTATGTTTGCTTCCTGTTTGAAAAGTTTGAATAAAATGTTAAAGGGAAAGTTCAAGACTTTTACAACCCTATTATATTGATCACTACCCAAACCCTCCACCGTTATTGTAGTTTTTGTTTCTTTGGCACCACCATCCTGTGTGATTTTGTTAGCAATGCTAGTGTGCTAAGAAGCCAAAGCGGTATGAAAACAATTAAATTCCTCTTAAAATTGCTTGCAAGCCCTTTCATAGGCTTTCATAACAGTAGTAATAACAAGAATAAGTAATATAACTATATGAAAGGGCTTGAATGCAAGCATTTGCAAGCAAGTGAAACAGTGAAGTCTGATAACTTCCAGACCACAGATGGCGCCTCCCTGTGGTCTTTAGGTACAACTGCAACTCTCCCATCAAAATGTGCTGCATGACTGCCCTTTGAACCTTTATTAATTGCTATACACAATTGCAAAACGCATACAATAAATATGAATGCAAGGAATACCATAAAGACAGCTATTCAAATCATAATATCATTTATGTGATAATTAAATTACGCTATTCAAAATCTACATTAATAGAATTACAAAAGCTGTTGTGAAAATATTAGAGGGAGGAAGAGTGTGATCTTTGCATAAATGTGAATGTCTCATGCCTCTTTCATCCTATGCAGAACAACAAAAGCATCTCCATCTTAGATCTACATCATATCATTATGTTGGGGAAAAGGCTCAGCCTCCACTTTCAGTTCATAGATAGTGATATAACCATGGCAACAGACACCTTGGCAAAGGGCAGGATGAAAACTTAGACGTTATTGCCAAACACACTCAAAGCTCCATTTTTACAATTGAAAATAAAACCCTACTGATCATTTTAACTGACTTGTTCAAACTTCAGTGTGACTTTGAATAAAGGGCTGAGCAGAAGATCCCGATACATGTATTGTTTTAAATGAAGATGCTTTACTACAATGTCCAATTCAACTAACTAGAGAAGCAAATATATATTTATATTTTGAAGTTGTCATACTCTGATCAACCAAATGTCAGTGAACGTAGTCATCAATACGAGTAATGTCTGGAGTGGGCTTATTGAGTGACACACTATGGCCCAGAGTGTGAAAACCTTCAAAACATTGAGGAAATGCCAACCCTGAGACTTGGCCTAACCTTGCCTTGAGCCATGTGTTGATGAGTCTTCAGTGTGACTGAAGCTTCAAAGGCAATGCAGCTCGCGAAGCAGAGGGTGCTGCTTCTCTCTCATCTCCCCTCAACTGGACTCCAGAAGGACATTTTGATGGCTCTGAAAAGATTACTTGGCAGGCACTTGGAACAGCTTTGACCACTGTGACATTAAAGTTATTAAACTAACCAAAATGGTTTGTTTTCTGAATGTCTGGTCAAGAAAATCGTGCATGGGTACCACACAAAGCAGGAGGAAATGACAGAAGGGAATGGACTTACAGCTTCTCAGTACCATGCTTTATAAATCAGTGAATATTTTCCATGTGTTATTCTAATGCTTTTAAAGCCCCAGCATTGTGCTCTATTTAAGAAACAGTAGAAGGACTTGAGAGTGTGATTGTTACCGGGGGGAGACCATTCATCAGTTTAATGAACAAGGTAAGAATGAACATCACACCAGAGGTCTCTAATTAAAACAATGTTAGCATATTTGGCCCTTTGTGCATCTCAACACTGTCACATACAACCAGTAATTGTGAGGACATTGTGATGGGTATAAATAGAGTTCTCTACTTAGTTTGTTGTGTTCAGACAAATGGAGGGAGGAAGAGTGTGATCTTTTCAAAGGCTGCCTGTGAAAACCTGATGGATGTACAAATTAACACACAGAGGAGAGAGAAATTGTAATCCTAAGCCTCGACTGTTATAATTACAGCTCTTTATTTTTCCTTGACAAACATAAAGGGGGATTTCTCTCACTCTCGTTCACACACACAAACACCCCCCCACCCCCTCTCACTAAAAACCTTGGTGAGCTGGCATTAATTGCTCTGACTTAGATGCAGTAGCACAACAAGTGCTTCTCATCCTGGTGTAATTGTGTCTGTAGGAGTTGGAGGGCATGAGAGGAAAAGAAAGCTTTACTGCTTACATGAGAGGCATTGTAATAGGTGTCAGGAGCTGAGGACAACGGCAACTACATGATATGGTGGCGCACTCTGGTGGACAAACACTGAAACAAAAGTTGTTTGAGCATGAAACAAATGTGTACAGAGCTGATGAATAGTGAGTGAATTCACTCTGGGCCAATATGCCAAAAGCATAATGATTGTGTCCTCTGGGTCTGATATCATAACTCACATCCTGTAAAGCGCCTAGATGCCAACATTACTCATTGCAGCTTAGAGGGTGTGTCTTGTTGCACTGCAGAATGGTTTGGGAGGACTAATTGGTGTCAGTCCAAGTGCACCTTGTTCATTTGCTTTATAAACATCCATATCTGGGTATCGATCACCTAAAGTGGCATTCATTGTCCTCATTGAATATCATGAATAGAGGTGCATAGTGGTGGTGGATGGTGCTACTATCATGTTGTCTTGTCAAGACTCCCATCCTTCATGCACCACTGCTGCATCCATGTCTGTTTCATTTATCCTCCTCTGATTTGAGTCTCAGTGGAAAACATTTCTACTTATGACGGCTGCAGCCCTAATGTGCATGATGACGTTGCCATTTTGTAAAAAAAAATCCACTTTAACTTACATTATGACTAGGGTTTGCTCATATATTGGGACGATAGTGACCTTTTATTAAATGGCAGAAATGATTCAGAGATTATGATATGGAGGTTCCTTCTTGACCACAGCGAAAGTCTGTCAAACCTGCAATGAAATTGTATTTTCTTTGCACATTTTATTTATTGATTTCATTAAATTGTGTTTTTTTGTGGTGGGTCACCCTGCCTTAAGAAGCTGGTAGCCTATCTAAAATCATTTTAGGGTTTTGGTGTCCCATGCTCTAAATGCTGTTAGAGGTTTTCCCACTCTGACAAAAACAAACATGGGACCCTTGTTTGTTTTTGACTTGAAAAAGGTCATTTGAAGATATTTAACATTGGTACAAAATATTGGTATTGGCCTTCAGAAACCCATACCCACTGAACCCTAATTATGACTAGTCACTACCTCATGTAGCTGAAAATATGTATGTCTTCAACTCAGTCTTTCTCACAGCACATTTAGACAAGAGGGTCCTTTAAAGACAGCAAACAGGAAATGCCATGGTCTGTCATCACACTACATTACTTACAGATGTCTAGGAGGGCTCTTTCTTCAAGTGGAAGAGTAGAGGCATCATGGTGGTTGAAGTCAGTGCCATGTCTTTCTGCATGCCTGCCCTTACCTGATCTTCTTTCCCTCAAGGTATACTGAGGGTTTTCAAGTTGTCAATATTTTGTAATATTACTGTATGGTCTCACATGTCAAAATGCTGGTGATTAATATATTAAATACTGTGGTGTGACCCCCAGAAGAGGTAAATCTCAGTTTGGCTGGACAATCAATAATAACATAATAAAGACAAAAACATGGTTTTCGCTAAACATGGGTAATGTTTATTTAGCTAGTGAGTTACCTAGAGGAGAAAACTGTCACATCCTTGCAGGTGATGTTTTGCTTTTTTGGGGGAATCCCAGTCAAGCCAAGCAGAGGGATGATATGGGGGGATTCTCCCAAAAGTGCTAGAGTTGTTGAGGACAGACAGTATGATTGAGCCTGAGGTACAGTACAGTACTTCAACATCAGAGCAAAGATGGTCACCCACAGGACCCAAGGAGGCCACCGCTAGTTCTACCAGAGCAGCAGGTTTCTCCTCAGACAAATGCACTTCAGAATGACAGAATCACAAGAGAGAAAAACAAAGATGTGCATTAGCCAGCGGCTCGCCAGCTTGCTGCATAATCGTCATCTTTTGGTACACAAACAGATGCAGAAAGGAAGGGGACGGGTAGAGGGAGGATACATCCTATGATTGGCATGATTGTGGCCATTTCCCCAATTAATTCATCCCACCTGTCAATCAACCACAGCCTCTGTCTGAGGAGGATCAGACAGCTGAATACAGATTCAAGTAAAATATTTATTTATACATGTCATCTTGAAATCTCTTCAGGAGGAGATTAAGCTCACCAATATCCCAAACATTTGAGGCATTAAAAAGAAAAATACAAATAAGCCTGGTGAAATCTTCTGACTACTCTGGTTAGTCAGTTAGTTGATCACAAATATACTTAAAGAAGAAGAAAGTAGAGAGTTAGAGAGTTAAGGGTATTGGTAGAGGCTGTTCAGAAAGACTGAAAGTGCTTTAAAGACAGTTTTCAAAGTGGGTTACGTTCTTTTTCTCGTGAGACAGGAACACTGGGGTTGATGTACGAGTCAACTGATACAGATGAGTCCATCTATCTTCGTGTTCAAGTGTTCAGATACATTGCCATCTTCAGCGAAAGATTGTGAGAGCCTTTCCTCCTCGTGGTTAGGCAAATTATTTAAGGTCCTACATCATTAGTGTTGCAGTTCTAGCAGAGATCTTGCTTGAAGGTTACTGTTTATTTCTATTCCGCTCCTGGCAAGAGACAAAAAAAACAAAAAACAGAGAATCACTGGATGGTATTAAAATGAAAGAAATAGAGAAGTAACAATCATGAATAGAAGTTAAAAAGGGCAAACGCAGAGCTGCTTTCCTGGTCTGACTTTTATCTTACGGCCTCCATTCATGTGACAAATGTTAGGCAAAGCTACTCATTGTGCGCTTGATAGCTTACCGAGGGGAAAATCCAAGTTGAAGAAGATATGTGCCTTACTTAGGCTTTTGCTCATAGTTCATTCTCTAATGTCAACAGATACAGTTGCACTCATGTCTGAGGTGAGGGTAGGATTATACTCGGCGGCACAGCAAAGAATTCTGGGGCCCCTGATTACACGACTGTGGGAGTAATGAAACCCATTCATGAAGGAAATTGTTAATGTCTTTACTCCTTAGAAAAGAGGTTTCAGATGACTGCCTTTGTTGTGATCATTTTAGTTGTTACAGCTTGGCCAATCATGCTCTTCATCACTCTGAGCACTCTAAATTATAAAGCTCCTACTTATAAAGATACAATGCAGAATTAATTGAACATCTCCATTTGGGTATATTTACATATGCCCTTTGAATTCTTAATGGATAATATGCTTTTTAGGAACTCTTCTTAATTCATCATGACTCATACAGGTCACAAAAAACAAATTGTAGTCTCATAATACATGTAGCTGTCACATGTTGTCAGGATCAAAAGCCCCTAGACAATAAGTTTCACAGTGAAAAAATATTTTCAACATATTATATCACTGTGTATACAAAGCTAGTGATGAGTTTACAGTGTTATCAACAGGGGTACCATGCTGCAGTTACAATCTGGAGCTCCATTGGCTCATTCCTCCTAGGAGAGATCTTGAACTTTTAGACCAATTCTGTTTATTTAGGGTCCTCAAAAAGCTATCTCTTCAGAGGTCTCTAATCAAATGCAGTCTTCCTGTGTTGCATTGCTCCATTCTGCAGGGACCCACTGTAAATAATAATATTGTATAGTACAACTCCTAGAGCTGGCCGTGTAGACATGGATTAAGAGTAGCCATAGTTTAAGAAAATTGTTTTATAAGAGATTTCCTATGGAAGGGACTTTTAAATCTGGCAGGACTTCATCCATATCAGGTAAACATGTGGCAACGTTCTGGTGGCACTGACAGACATTTGAAGCCAGGGCCATAGAATCACCACCATAGTGGTTTGCACAAGCTGCAAATTCAACCAGTAAATTTTCTTTAACATGGTACAGTTTAAGATGCCACTATGCCTGAATTACTTTGATGAACTGATAAAAACAACACAAACCATCCTGCAGGGATAATGAGTAGCTTTTCACAGAAAAGATTGCCCATGAAGTATTTCACCCTCATGAACCCTCCTTTTCCATGGAAGGCTCTTCATATGAAAACAACTTCTAAGCTGAGCGCCACACAACTAAGACTCCTTTGAATCCCTTACTTTTTATGCAGACCTATAGTTCTCACTGCTCCTGTAAACTGGCAGGACAACTAATCAATCATGGTGATGATACCCAGAGTTTTGCCCTTTCAGTGTTCAAAGAACCAGAGTGAGAGACAGACAGCTAGAGAGTATGTACTGTAAGAAAGAGAGAACAGGCTCAGCAGACATAAGCTATCCACTAACCAAAATGTTCAGCTATGTTTACACTTGGGGCATGAGACTGCAGTCACTACTTTAAGCTCGTAGTAATAAGTCTCACTCAACCTCAGATAAACAGAAGCAGACCTGTACAATGCATACTCAATAAAACATGAGTAATCATAACACACCTCAAATATTGTGTTCAGGGTCACAAAAAAGCAAGAATGCTTTTCACTCTCTCACTACAGAAAAGATGAGTTCAAAAAAGTAAAACTGAAAAACAACAACTGAAAAGTCACATTCCTGATTAAAATAAACTGTACACAGTCTAAATCTGTGTTGCCCAAACAACAAAAAACATGATGTTCAAAATAACCTGGGGATATAATAATCTTCATGGACTAATGTCACTGAGACTTGAGACTCTTTGTCGCATTTTCTAGGTGGAACAGTGTTCTCTTTGAGGGGTTGGTGTCCATGTCAGTGGTCTGGGGAAGGCCCAGTGAGACCCAGCCCCCCAGTGTAACTCTATCCCCAGCAGGGCTGCTCAGACTGGGGCAGGGACTCAGGGGGTCCTAGGATGGACAAAGCCCTCCACAAAATCTCAGTCCATAGAGGAATTTCTCACTCAGCGGGGTTGGGGGGGGTCAAGTCACTCTCAATTCATTTAAAAATGTAAATTGAGGCTGCATTTCACATAATAATGATAAAGACTAAACTTTGTTTGCAATAACTCCTCTTAGATTGGGTGTAAGAAGCACAGGACTGTCTTCAGCTTTTGATTTCTGAAAAAAAGAAAAAAAAATCCTCTCCCTGCATTGACCTCAGACCTGCTTTTCAAGTTATGAAGCTCCTTCCTTAATATAGCGCCAGCCACGGAGCTTACTGGCATTCACTTTAACACACCACAAGCTTCCATCTTATATCCAGTTGACGGAAGAAGATACCTTCAGTGAACGCATCTCCAAATTAGGGATGAATGCTAATAAAATCCCACAACATTTAGAGCCAGGGTTAGCTTAGCTTCACATAACATCTTGGGAAGGTGTTTCAGTGCAGGCAGCTGGGCTGGTGTGACGCTTCTCAAAGCGCGAGAAGGACAGGCAAAACAATGGAGAACAATTAACCTTGTCAGAAGAAGGAGGGTGAGGCCTCAGTTGGGCCGATCCTGTCATGTAGGAGGTCAGGGCTACAATAGCAGCACAGCGCAACGCCTGCACCACGCAGGATGAAACAGGCTTTCTACTGACAGGTTGTTTTCAGAAGGCTGAAAACACTCACTTGAAATATTTATGAGAAAGTAACCCAGTGCATATTAACAAGGTCAGGAGCAAAGAGTCAATACAGCATCAATGGTGCACCACCAGTGGGAGAGGGGGCAAAAAGAGGGAGCAGGTTGTGGGGGCTCTCTAAATGCAATTAGATTAACATACTGATGTCTCTAGGAATGGATGCAGCAGACTGCTGGCTACAATAACATGTTATTCAGTCCTTGGCTGGAATCTTATTCCACAATAGTAGAGTATTTTGTACAAATACTACCATTTTTGGTACAGCGATTATTACCACTGCAACATATTTCAGCTTCCCCTCTGAGGGCACACCTTTGCTCCTCAGAACTATCAGAGAAATGAAATCATGTTAACCCATTCAAACATCTAAGGCAAACTGTACCAACTGCAAGGCAAACTGCAGCCAGTTTGCAGAGTGAGGGCTTATGTTGTTAAAGGCTAATAAAGCATGAGGAGCCTGCAGAGAGCGGAGAGGCCTGCCGTTCAAAGGGAGATCAGAGCCTACATCTGCCTTTGTCTGAGAGAAGGAATGCCAGGAATGTGGGCTATTTCAGGAAACCTCTGTGCATCTAACTCCACTTTGGCACATCATCGCACTCTCAACAGCACAAGATGGCTGATGAGACATCAGCGTTTCCTGGACTTGCTGATGAGCAATGGTGGCAACACAAATCTGCTGACAGGCCTCTGGGAAGTCCCACTTACACCACACTGTTCATTCAACCACAGGATGTTACTAGTTCTGTAGAAGGGCAGGTGGAACAAGATCAGCTGATTACAGACATGGCCGGCTACAGTGACTCAAAGTGAAAGTTAGCACCACTTTGAGTCAAAGGGTAACTAAACTAAACTGCATACAAACAAGCAATTCACAGGACATGTTTGTTTGTTTGTGTGTATGTGTATGTGTGTGTGTGTGTGTGTGTGTGTGTATCTCACCCTCCTCAGAGCCTCCTCTTCCTCCTGACGTTTCTCATAATGTGCAAAGTCATCAAAGATTGAGGTGGTATGCTTGTAAGTGGCGATAATTTTAAGCACTTGTTTGGCCTTCTCCAGAGGCACTTCCTGAGTGTCCCTGGAGTTGGTCACTGGCTTGTTGTCATTGTTCTCCAGACGGATGTGTCGCAGCTGGTTGTTGGGCACGTCTTTGACAAATACCCACTTCACCTCAAACTTGCCCTTCCACTTGTCCTGAGACCAGACGCCTGCATAGGCATTGTAGTCCACTGGTGAGCGCATCTCAGCCACACCGCAGAAGTGCCCACTGCCATTGACGCTGAACAACAGGTAGAGGGGCCCCTTGCTTCCCAGTGACCGGTAGGCCCCGTCCAGGCGCTTGTTGCCATGTTCTGTGCTGCACCAGATGGAGTACTTGATGGAGCGGTGGATGTCATCTTCTGAATAGCTCTTGATAATGAAAACGCGTCCGTTTTTCAAGTTCCAATCAAAGTCTTTGGGGTTGTAGTTATTGAGGGCACGGAGTTTCTCCAGCACAGGATGCACCTCTCCAGAGCAAGGCGAGGCACTCATTGGGA
>CABFOQ010032395.1:0-11937 GCA_900660455.1 Gephyroberyx darwinii
AGATTAGTGGGGTTACGGCACCTGGGTGTGACCCAGCGTCTGTGCGACCGCCAGAAAGAGGAGTAGACCGGAATAGGAAGAAAACACGTGATAGATCACAGTACAATGATACAGTTTAAGTAATATGAAAAGAAGAAGCTGCACCCAATCTTTGAAGAAGTCGGACTTGAAAAAGTCGCCTGTTGCCTTCGTTCGGCTGACGCTTTCAGAGCAGCAGTGTTTTAAGACTGCTCACTGATTGCTAATTGTCTGCCAGGAGTGCAGGCCCCTCTCAGACAATTAACAAGGCACTTGGCCTAGCTTGGGTGAAACTACCTTCAATAGGGGCTATGACACCAACAGAAACTGACCAACTAGCAGCTAACAATAGACTATTAATTAAAGCACTAGTACTGAAGCAGTCTAAGTACAGCTAATAGCAACCTGATAAGCAAGAAAAATATACTCAGACTATTCTAGATGAGTCAAGCAGTTCAGAATCCCTCCAGAAGTTGAAATACACGCAAAAACGCACGGCTGAGTTTATTAACTCAAAACTACGGCAAAATGAGAGCCAAATCATGTTTTGGCTGGAGGAGTCCGTCCTACCATAAAGTAAGCTAAATTATATAATAAGCTATGTTCCAATCAACCGTGGCTTGTTTCACAGTGCAGTCTTTGTCACACTATCTCACTCTCATTCACTTCTGTTTACGACAATAGGCCTATATGGTTCCTCTACGTTTGCCGAAAATGAGCTGCTGCCACTTGTAGGTTATGCGTGGCACAACGTTTTTGAGTGTGCGCACCATGACTGAGAATCCTGCGGGCGCCCCTGCTTTCCACTACAGGTCTGTTGGCCATGTCAGCATTCTTTCATTGGTTTCCTTGCAGCATTTTCAGGAAGCATAGCTCACAAGATCAAAAATAGCATTGCGGTTGCATTTAAAATGACAAATTGGAACAGCCAAGCAACGCTGCGTGATGTAATTTTAAATGAAAAACATACACACTGTGAAAAATATCTCCACTAATGCTGTATTTTTAATGACCCCTTGAAAGGGGAGTCAAGGTAGTTAACATGAGAGTGAGTGTACACTAGGAATCCAGTACTTGAATTACAGAGGTTCCCACGGTTCTCACTAGTTGTCTGATAAATGAGAGCACACTGTGGGAGGTATATTAATCACTAAAGCCCTATGTTGCTGTAGCAACACCGGTCTACAATATCCTCCGCTGCTTTTGAACTGAGCCCACCTGGATAGTTTTTACAGGAGTAAGGGTCAGTTCTTAGTAAAACAAGGCCAAAGTTTTATATTGACACAGCATTCAGAGGGTGTGTGTGTGTGTGTGTGCGTGTGTGTGTGTATGAAGCAGAGGCAGTGCCTTGGTATTGAGAATTGTAACTCACTGTGCATAGCAGCATCGCTAACAAGATAAATGCCGTGCTTCCTGACAGATACCACACACTTTGTATCTCGGTTGCAGTCCCGAGAAGTGAGAACTCTGCTAAGGAGAGATGAGGAGTGTGATAATGTTTAACAGCTCATTCACCATCTATGTAAAGGATAGTTTACTCTGCGGTTTAGCTGCTGCGGGGACAGAACAGAACACCCACAACTGTCTAGTAGTTTTCCATTTGAATTGAACTCCGCTAGAGGTAAAGCGATGCTAACAAGGCAATTTAACTTCTCACCACAGAAAGTTGTCTTTGCATCACTCATCTCTCACTATTCCAAATATGGTCATGAGTGGGCGATCTGATGTTGCTCCCAACATTGTCAAGACTAACACGTTTTGGTTGCTGTATAAAATGCCCACAGCAGTAAAGCCTGTTCTAAAAATAACTCATTTGTTTTGCCTTTCTTTTTCTCCTCCTCTCCTTCACTTTTTTGATTGCCTGCATATGGCCTCTGAATTGGGAGCTTGCTCAACATGATCCTCTTTTTTTCATTCCCACTGTCTGCCAATTTTCCTGACAAGTGAAGCAGAATTCAGAAGGAAAGAGAAAGGGAGTTCGAGGCTGACGCAAAGGCATGACAGTCCATCTCTGCCCTTTGTAATGGCTGAACTCACCCTTTAAGCATCCCCCCCAGTCCCTCCCACCGTTCCTCTCTCTCTTCCTCCCAGCCCTACCAGAACAGGGTTTATCATCTGTGATAAAGTACCCACAGTCTGGGAGGAATCAGCCCTGGATGTTTATTACATTAGGTCAGCGCGTTCTAATGGAGAAACTCCTACAGACCATGTCATCGCCACAGGGCAGCAGGGGAGCGGATACAGAACGGTATTACTCCTTCTCCCTCCCTCCCCCTCTATCTCTATATCTCTTTTGCTCCCACTCTTTCTCTCTCTCCCCTTGTCTCTGTCTCTCACACACACACATACACACAGACACACACAGGAAAGGAGGTCATACTCGATCAGAAAGCTATTTTAGTCTTTAGCATATGCCATTTATTGGACTTCATGTAATTTGAAAATAAATAAGCAATTATGCGTGTCTCCTGCTCTCGTACACAGCTCCATCAGACTCCATTTATTTGTCAGCAACAAGAAATTAGTTGACAAAATGGTTCAAAATGATGTTCAGTGCATGATTCATTGTGTGCTTGTGACATTAAGTGTCTTATCTTACCCCAGTGACACATTTCTCACTTGTTTAAAAAAATAACATTTAAGACTCAACACGAGATGAAATGACTTGTTAAAAGGAACATTCTTGCAGTGTGGCATTCATGGTTGAACGACGGTTCAACCATGAATGCAAGGCTGACGTGCACACGACACACTCATCTGCTTCATGATCATGTGGGGTTCAAACAACTCAGCTGTGGATGGACATTTGCTTGCATTTGAAGTTGGTGAGTTTCATTCTGCTGTGTTCACTTAGCTACCAGGTGTCTAAAAAAACATCAGCTGCCAACTCACCTGAGGCCCACTATTAGCGTTGAGCAGCTGCTATGCTTATTGTGCCACAACAATTCAACACACCATGGAAACAGACTGTCAGCCTCGCAAGATCCACCACACAGAGCGGAAAACCTGTCTACCCCCCTCTCCAGTTTCAGTGTTGTTTCCTGTATTTGTGGGTGTATGCAATATATGCAATGGTATTATTACACATTCTGTTCATAACCTGTACGTTACGTGCTAAGTGCTAGCTTTTGCCTGGAGCTTGTCAAACATTAAAGTTATCCCTGTATATTTTTATCATGGGATGGGAGCAGTTCCTCTATTCCGACTGCTTGTTGACCCCCTGTGGAGAGCAGATAGACACTGGCCCCTGGGTAACCCTGGTCAGTGCAGCATCAATGGCCGTGGTGGCACCATTAATGAGAGAAACTGGCTGTGTGTGATATGAATCATAGAAAGTGCTGTAGCGTTTCCATGCTGTGCTGGGCGCATTACATTTTAATGGTTATTAGGAGAGTCAGAGAAAGGCTGGACACACGGTTTCTCCTGAGGCATTCCCTATTAGGACCAGTTGTCACAAGTAAATAAAAGTTACTTTAAATGATGCATTCTATCCAAAAAAAATCAGCATCTTCTCATTTTAAAAAGCACAGAGCAGCAGTAAGGGGGATGGAGAAATGTTTCTCTTCTTAAATTCATCAGTGATGTCATTCTTTTGAGGAATATAAATCCATTTATAAAGCAGACAGATTGAGCTAATAAGGAGCGTGCTGCCCAGTATTGTAGCTCAGCAGTCCGCCAGGGTGCTGCTCTGTGTCATGACTCAGGTTGGATCATTGTCTATCTTCGTTTAGAACTACTTATGCCCTGCTTAATTAAACACCTCACACCAGAGGGAGGGCTTCATCCAGAGTAATGCCTGCATTTTGTGCACTTTTCTATTCTGCTGTAAAGTATTATATCATTTGCTTTACATCCCAAAGGATATATGAAAATACACCAATGCACATATGCACACACACAAGTGAAAACAACTACACAAATACACAGACGCAGACACTCACAAACTACAGCGGTAAGACTTTCCATCCCACAGGCTTACGTAAGATCATCAAAATGTGCAGGCAATAATAACAGTGGAAATGTGTGCTGTATAAATCAGTGTCCACATAAATAAAGGTGTGTAAACGTCTTCAAAGCGGAGCAGACAAAGGAACACTAAAAGTGTTATGTCTCTGCCAGGGCAAAATCCATCCCAGATGCAGTGTACCTGCTTCAGTGATTCTCCTCTTCTCCTTCTGTGAAAATGTTGTTTTTCTTTCAAGGGAGTGAAGGTGCATATCTGCTCAGAGAGAGAAACATGTTGCTACTGTACCAAAACAAACAGGATAAATCTCACCAGCAGAGGCAGTGGTGCAGAGACAAGCCTGACAACAGCCGCAGGGCCCAATGACTACTGCGCTCTACCTAATCAAGCAGCCTTTTGAAAACAGTGTGTCACTTTTATCCAGGCAGAAAGAGGAGGGTGAAAGTGGGGGTGGGGTGGCATCTGTAATAATACGAAGGCAAAAGAAGGATAAGATTTATTTCTCTTTATTCTTGAGCGGCCACGCTTCAGGTGTTGTGGAAACGTGTGTAGCAGAGCAACAGAGCGCAGTGTGTAGGAGGCATAGGTACAGGCCGTCTGCCAGAATAATGGACTTGATTCATTCCTGTGAGCATCTAGGCAAACACCGTTAACAGTTCCACGGTGATTATTGGCTGTTTTCATTTTGTCATTTAGATTTGTAGAAATATTTTCCTCATATAGGGTGACTAGCAGGCACTTAACTGTGTATCTGGCTGAACCTGGAAATGAAAAACACTCCACTCAGTAGTGTCAGTCATGGTGGACTTGCCACCTCACAACACACAGTTCAAAATATGAGATGATGAGAAATGTACACAAAGTATTGTGTGAAAATTCAAAGGAAAATGAGGTTTCCAAATGTTAAAATTCAACTTGACTTTTATTTTTTATAAGAGACAAACAATAGCCTGTATTTTTGATGTTTTAGATCAAACCAGAACTATTCATGTCATATTATCTTCTATAGAATGGAGGAAGGGAAAAGATGGACCTTCCAAGTCCCATAGGAAATGATACTGAAATATTTACCATTACCATCTCTCTCAAACATCCTGAGAGGTTATTATTGCATCAGTACTATGGACCAATTACCAAACTCACCAGATAGAAATCCCATTAATGGCAATCTCTCATGGCACTGTAGTTCATTTTCATCACTTGAAGAGCACTTCTCCCACATCTGCACTGCAATCAGTGGCCATAATTTAAACTCACTAATCTTGCAGAGCTCCTGAAAGTATTTTCAAGATAGCGTTAAAACAATGCCTTGTTAAGATTCTGTATGCCTTTTGAACACATACAACACCCTACTACTGTACTTGACACGTAAATATATCATTACGTTTTTAAAGGAATAAACTATGCTGGTGAAAATGGACCAAAACAATCTGTTGTGAGCCGTAAAGTCAGCACTTATATATACTTACATTTACAAAATTAGGCAAAGCATTGGAAAACATCAGATTTCGAAGCAGTCTCACCTTTAGCTGAAGATAGAATTGAGGTTTACCTATTCCTATTTAAGACAGAGCATATGACTCAGAGCAGTTCAAATTCATTCAGCTCTGTTGTTAGACCTTCACTCATGCTCGTGTTTACCCGGTCATTATTTTCATTTCCGGAGAAGCCAGTGGAAGTGAAGCCGAGAGAGTGAATCACCTTGTACCCGTTCTTTCTTTCTGGCACACGGCCTGGGTAATTACTGGCCTACACCGCCACAGCATTCCAATGACTCTCTTTTGATTCAAAATAACTGAAGGTTCAAGGTTAAGAATTCATTATAAATAATTTAATTAAAACCGTTTCCATGAAAGTGCTTTTCTTGATTACAATTAAAAGGAGGAAATTTGTTGAAAATGTTTTAACCAGCAACAGCAGTTACTCTTGAGAAATGGTCAATATCAGAAATGTATCTTTGACTGGACTGGCACGATTTACGCCCATGAGAACAACAGCACTGTCCATGTTTTTTTGGACCACACATGCATGTCTGCATATATGTTGTTAGGAAGGGCTTTATTTCAACCATGTGATGCCTCAAAATGCCATGACAATGTGTGTGTGTGCAAGCGGAGGCTTTATTTGCCTGTTTTCATGTCAAAGATATAACGTGACAGCATAACAGACGACTTTGGTCTGTTCCTACTGGGTCATACCATTGTTTATGTCAAACAAAATGGAAAATGGAGGCCACAGTGCCTCAAACCACATGTTCCTTCCTTTCAAAGTCAGTCATTGAATAATTTCAATCAAAATCTCATTCCCCTTGCTATTACATTAGAAACCCCAGTGACTTTACACAAATAAACAATCAAATTGAAGTTGTCTAAAAAGAAAGCAGACAGTAACACAAAATGGAGGGATAGCTTACTTCATAAAGTATTAAAGCTGTAGGTGATATTGTAAATGCTGAATTATCTACTAAAGAGATGTTATATGATGTTATACAAATGCAAAAAAACATTTTTTTTCATTCAACTTATGTGACAAAGTATGTGATAAAGACAGCTATAAGCTATTTCACCTATTAACTATTTTCTATATTTGAAACATGTAACTTTTTAATGCAGGAGCTACTCACGCCAAGTGATAAATGTGCCATTGATACTGTATATTAACAGTCATTTCCCACCTCCTTTTCTCAACTTGTCCTCGAGTGATAAAAATAATGGAAAATGACTTTATTAAAGGGCTATTACCAGTCATCAGCAATCAGCTGGTAAGTACTCCAAAGGAAACACTTCTGTTAGAATAACAGTGACTTTGAGAGAAAGTCCAACATGTGTAGGTGAGTTTGTCAAAGCTGAGGACTTAATGGAGGCCATGTTTATAGGTCTCAGTCCTTAGTCTCTTTATGGTATCAATGTCTGCCTTGGTGCAGGGAGGCGACGCCAGTGATCCTTGTCTACCCCTCCAACCAAATCCACTCTCAATCTCAGCAAGCTTTCTAAAGCAAATTAAACAATGTTCAAATTTAGTCTGTCCTCCCTCCAGCAGGAGAAAGTTGACTTTTCTTTTTTCCCATCAGTGCAGAATGTGGAGAAACAAACTTGCCGTAAAAATAAAAATAAGGTTTGTGTGAGGAGATGAAAGAAAAAATATGGAACATCTGGTGAGCAGACGCTGGCAGGTTAAGGTAAACAGTGTGTCCTTTTATGGTAGTGCTCCTACCCTCCACAGATTCAGAGGTATGATGTGGAACACCTTCAAAGGAGTGAGGGGCCAGCACATCTTGTTTCCATTTATCCTCTCATCGCCAGACAGCTCCTCGACCATAATATACTCCCACAAAGAAGACACTCAGCATATGCTCTTACAATCATGTAGCGATAGTGGTCCATGCTCATGAGGCACAAAACATTTGAGGCGATATGCACACACACGAGAACACACACACATGCACAATCAGACAGTCAGATATTTTCAGACACACGCAGCATACTTTCAGAGTGACCTTCTGTGGAACCAAGGCAGGAGTAGATTAATTAGTTCGTGGCCAGCCCTGAAAACCAGCCTCATGCCAGACCTGCACGTCAGCCTGTACAACATCTGGCAGCGGGCATCTGGTGCCATACATCAAACTAGCTCCTCCATGTTCCACGCCCCGCACACAGAATGTTGCCCTGATCAAACTAACTTCTAAAACTAACATTTGCTTAACACGAGGAAAAGGGGGGTGCAATGTCCAGAAGCAGAACGGATACTTGCCTGTGACTATCAAGGGGTCACCGTTGACCCAAGAAGTGGAAGTGCGCACCTAATTTTAGTTTCAGGGGAACGAGGAAAAGCGAGAGAGAGAGTGGAAGCGAGGGCAAGAGTGCGTATGTTCTTCTTCTTCATTCATTTGTGTGTGCATGTGTGTACGTGTGCAACCAACTCCAGCCTTACCGGCGCTCGGCCCCCATACTCCCAGCTGCTCCACGCCACTCTCCCCCGCTTTGCCCCAGCGTTTGATGTGACTAGCAGAGATGTCACAAACCTACTAGCGCTCCAAGCACTTAGAAGCTCTAATGAACAGGATAAAAACACAACCCCTGAATCAATGAGCAGGCAGCAACACCGTCGCTGTCACACTGGTATCAGAGCGGTTCTGCCTGTCCACGCTGAAGCTGCAGGAGAAAAACCAGCTTCCCCTGTGATAATAGGTAGCGAGCTTTAGGCTGTTAAACTGGGTCACTTAGTACTGTATGTATCTGCGCAGCTTTCTACATTTTCTCCTCTCCTTTTCCAGTTTCTTTCTTTTCCTCACCACTTTTACTCCCATCCCTCTCCACAGCACATCCTTTTTCCAACATTTACCCTCCAACAGAGCCCCGCTGCCCCAGGTACTCTTCCCTACTGCCGGTCCCCCCCCCGCAATAACAGTAACTACATTCCTCTTCAATGATACCACCAAGTATCTCTGCTGCTGGTTAAAATGCACAGTGTAACAGCACTGCCATGTTCTTACGGTCATAAAGCAGCATGGCAGCCCTCTTTAGTCTAGAGCTGCCAACCCCGTCTGCTTGTGTGTGGTATTTTATTATCATGTTCCATTGAGTTCTGGCTCTCTTACTGTAATGAGAAGAAGAGATTGCTACCTTTGCTGCCTCTCCCTCTGTGCACAGTGCCACACTCAGTGGTGGGGTATAATTGAATGATATCGTGAGGGATAAATGAGATTAGGGATTGTGTTTATTCCTCTGTCGCTCTGGATTAGTGGTCCTTTATATCCGCCTTGAGGAATGGCATGTATACACACTAAACGCAAACACACACAAACGCACATCCAGACCATAGTGGATGCAGAGACAAAGATACTGACAGGCAGAAAGGAACTAAAGGTGTTAATGTTATATATGTGCTTAGACCTTTCAAAGAGCAAGGTCTTCCTATTTCAAAAGTCTCTTTCATAGACTTTGTTTGTTTGTGTGTATATACATTCAAGCATATGTGTCTGTTTGCATCCATGTTTGTGCATAGGTTTTGTCAAGTGTGTGTGTGTGTGTGTGTGTGTGTGTGTGTGTGTGTGTGTGGGAGGGTAGTGGGGGGTGGTGGCGTGTTTGCTTGGGGGACTGGTAGAGAAGTAGCTTCCCAGGAGATTGCCGGAGGATTTTTCTCATGTACTGTATTCCAAACGTGGGTAGACTCAGACTTTTATTATGTAGGAAAGGCCTGCAGGCCTGCCTGTCTCTTCTTATGTGGGTAAAAGGAGGGTTTGCTATTATTAACCAGGCAATAGATCCTGTCCGTCTACCAATGCACCAGTAATCCTAATAATCCAAGCTTGGACTTTCATTCCTCTGTAATAGGTGCCAGATGTTGATAGTGCAGATAAACAGCAAACCTGTGTTTTTATCCAAGGAAAATAAAGCAGAGGGGCCCACAGGAATCCACATGCTGTGATGAAAGTACGTGAAAGCGCACTCGTACACCTAAACAGAGAAATTCAACATATAGTATGAGGAAGGAGACAATTATACCCTGTAAGTACCTTCCTCGTTGTCCCCCTTCGGACAGAAGGATGAAAAACAGACATTCAGACAAAGAAGCTGCACTCATCAACACAAACAAAAAACACTCAATAAAACTGTGCAGCACAGAACTCTGAGGGAACTGCCAACACACACAGGTACACACAGGGATGAAAGGGACAGGCACACATGCACGCGCGCATGCACATGCACACACACAGTAATGTACAGTACATTTCAACAACTGAAGGGAATTGCTTTTGGGCTACTGTATAACATGAAGGGTTTGTGGCTGGTTCTCACCAGAGAGCTTTGGGAGTGAGGAGCAGTGGAGTATTATTCAAACCGATGTCTTCAGGTCTTTTGGGCTGCACAGATTGCTTTCACCACCCCGCAGAGGGCGGCCATTGGTGCTGGAAATAGGGGAGAACAATGAGACCCCGCATCACAAAGATCACAAGCAGAAGATACAACCAAAAGTAATATAAGGGATTTCTCTGTTCATATCATTCCAAGCCCTGTTTGATGCATGACTTCATCTCCTGCATATTGCAGGAGATGAAGGGGGATGGTGCTAAATACAAATGCAAAATAATTCATTTTGCATAGTTGGAGGTGACAATGAAAGATGGCAGCAGGAAATGGAAACTGAAATTTAATGTGGGCTACTTTTATAAAAGATCCAGGTGATGCTACTCAAGAAGAAGTCACAAGCTTGATTAAATGTAATTCTCATAACTATACGTTTTAGTGTAGATCTGAATAGACTTTCTTTCTGTTTAGTTTCTTTTGTCTGTTCTGACGGTGATTCATTTTTACTGGTAGGGTGAGTCTGCCTGACCCAGTTGTAGGAATGCTTTGTTTTCCTTTTTCCTTTCAGCTGGAGAATATGCTGGCCTTGACTAATACCTCCTCGCAACGCTTCACCTTTTAAGGCTTTTACATGATCTTGGGCACCATCCTGTGCTGTATTGTTATCTGTGAGATGTGCCAGCAATTAGTCACCTTTTTGAACTTCAAGATATTTCACATATGTGTGCAGTGTGTGATGTGTATATGTGTAGTATTTAAACTGTAGTAACACATATGGAGAGATAAATGTATCTTATTTCAAAATGAGCTGACAGTGACTTTATGATGGTAATGATGACGATGATAATGATAGTCGTGACAACACTGATGCTATGATGCTGATAAAGATAAAATGGAGACAGCGTAATAGTCCCATCACATCCCTTATGGCAAATGTATCTTTTACACAACAGTGTGTTAAATAGCAGTTCTCAGCTAACACCCCCCATCTTTCTTTACCACTTCCCAACTCTAGCAGCCTTCTCTCTGAGACAGGAAAACAAGAGAGGCAATACCAAGAAGGAATCGATCATAGTAATGGTTTCCCCCTATGGAGAGTGAAGCCAGGGGCAGGTGACACATCCCCCATCATACACAACGCAACACTCCATCACCTCTGGCAGCTTGTACTGCAAACTCATCATTCTATCCAATCAAGTGGCCCTATACCACAGCTTTTTGGCCAATCAGTTTGTTCTCAACCTTATCATCTAGACCAATCTGAATTCTGGTGCTTTACTTTAACCAGTCAGAGTCCTCTACCCTTTATCATTCCAGCCAGTCAAATTAATGACCACTACATCTACATGTAAGATCAGACAGTGGCAAAGTGAGGGAAAAGACGCCCTTCCTTCTGTCTTTGATATGATACCCTTTAGTAAACCGTTGCTTTCACTTTGTGTCAGTGGGAGTGTCAGAAAGCTTTTCATCATGTTCATAAGAGGTGTTATTGAAACACTATAAAGGATGATAAAAAATGTGCCAATTAATTCACTGTAGAGCTCTACATACCACTCAGTTTGCAGGGGGCCATTTGTAACTGCAGTGTGAGTGTTACTGTGTTAAAAGGGTGTTTTGATTGTCTGTGATGGAGAGCAGTTGTACCTGCAAACTGAAGGGTATGTAGAGCTCTACAGCAAAGTAATTGATGAAATTTTGATCAGAATAAATCATCATGATTCCAGACTCCGGCCATCACTCACCGACTCCGTCATTCACGCCTTCGTCCCTTCCCGTCTGGGCTATTGCAAAGGAGTCCCTAGCAAAGCCCTGGATAGGCTTTGTTGTGATCAGATCGCCGCTGACAGGGTTCTCACCCGCACCAAAGCCTGGCAGCACATCATCCCCACCCTCATCCACCTCCACTGGCTCCCAGTCAAGTACCGCATCACCTTCAAAATCCTGCTCCTCACCTACAAGTCCCCACATGCCCTTGCTCCCAAGTACCTATCAGACCTCCTCCATACTTACACCCTTCACGAAATCTCCGTTCCTCTGATACGGGACTGCTCATCACCCATCACACCAGGTTGTGGATTCTCGGGGACAGAGCCTTCAGAGTGACTGCCCCCCACCCTCTGGAACTCACTCCCTGTGGAGATCTGCAAT
>CABFOQ010032397.1:3770-15748 GCA_900660455.1 Gephyroberyx darwinii
GAACCCCCCCCCCCCCCACACACACACACACACACATGCAGGATAGTCTAGTTAGTATAGTTGGTGCGTGCGAAGTTGCACTCCCTGAGATCCTAGTGGTTTCCAGCCTGACCCCATCATCTGCCTTCTCTCTGCTCCTCTCCTCCTCTCTACCTCCTACCTCTCTCTTCAACTCAGCAAACCCCTGCCTGACCTCACGCTGTATAGTGGGCACCGCATGAAGTAAACCCACACATTAGCAGAGTTATAGTTAGTACACATCTATGACAAATTCCTAAAAACAAACCTGAAGACACCTCATGACAAAAGTATGAACGGAGGATGATGAGAGGGAGAAAAAAAAGATGTAGGCTATCACCACGGAATTCATTTTCCTGTGAGTCGGATTTGGCTTTGTATGGTCACATCTCCTCCACTCACTCTGTTTTTGAAAACAGTATGACTCGTATGTGTGTGTGGGGAGGGATTCCTAAGTATCTATTTCGAGTATGTGTATTAGATGAACAGGTTTAAATAGAAGAAAATGCTAAAAGACAAAAGAAAAAAAATTTAAAAAATTTATTTTGTTAAGCATTTGTTACATTTGGATTGTGCACTTCAGCGCTTACCTCCATCAGCAGAAGACAGCTGCCTGGTCTGAACGTGTGTAATTGTATGAAGATGAAAACATAAAGGTTGAACTAGAGAGCTATAGGGGATGTTATATAGATGATTGCTGTGCATCTTTTGCAGTAATTTCGTGATAATTTCAGTCTATAATCTGGGTTTATAATGACGCTGACATTTCAAGCCACGTAAAATTGGTTGGTTTACCCAGATGGAATTAAAGTATCCACGTTTTTGTTTGCACATTTTATAGCCATATAATATCCATAATAAATGTAAGAACATGCTACTGGTTGCATGCATGTGTGTTGGTGTGGATGGGGTGTTAGCTTGATTTGTCCTGCTTGACAGACAGATGACGCAGATGGGAGAGGAAAAATCGCAGAAATTTAGTTACTAGATGAAATTATCCAGGTAGGCCTACTGATAACAGAGTAGCCAATCATCCAGGGCTGTTGTTAGCTAAAGTGGCACTGTGCTGTAGCTAGCTAGCTTGCAGAGCTCAGCGGAGTTCAGCTCTCTTTTTCCATATACATTGTTGGGTCCTCCATGATGCATTTGACATAACAAGACTGCAAGGACTGCAAGGAGGACGGATAACTATACCCTAAGCTTACTTGCCAACCGAGGATGCATCAGACGGTGACTGGGGCAAGGAGAAAAGATGGGAGGCCCAAAGATTCACTGCTAGAATGATGCATCCCGTCCGAACAGTGCAGCAATCTATAGCACAGAGCCGCCTGAATCAGCTGGGAAAATGAACATTGTGCGTCTTAATCGATGACATGACCTCAAGCACACAGCCCATCTCAAACTGTCAGGATGCATCTGTGTGCTCACATTCAGGGCAACCTGGGGAGAACGTTCTCGGCGATGAGGTGTCGACTTGGCATTCTTGGGGTTTATATTCACATCAAAATCTACGGGAAGAAAATGTCACGGCCGTGCCCCTGTCTCCCCTTACGTTTCCTGTGTTTCCCATTCCTCCTGTGTTCCTTGTCCCCGTTTTTTTTCTCTCTCTGTGTTTGTGTGTGTGTGTGCGCGTGGGCATGTATGGGTGTTCCTGTCCTGCCTCCTCGCTGGGTCCTACACTCCTCCCTGTTACCGGCTCATCAGCTCCTCAGCCTACACACCTGGCATCCATCATCTCATCAACTCTCCTGCATATCAACCCCGGCTTTCCTCCCACTCATCGCCAGATTGTTGCTTCTACCTTTAGTGATAGCTACTCTCCAGCCTCTCTTTGTTTTTGAGATCGCCTGTCCTTGTTTCCCCATGTTTGCTACCCTTAATGCCTGCTCTGTCTCCCGTGCTCCAGGAAGCCAGCCTGTCTGCTTGCCTGCCTGCCCACCTGCCTGCTACTCACCCATCCTCGCTTCCCCTGTCTATCAGGCCGCCTCGCCATCTCCACTCCTCCTGCCATCTCCAGCCTTCCCTATTCCTCCCATCTCCGATGAACCCCCTCTCAATAAATCTGTTAAACTGCCATCAGCCTCTGTGTTCTGCGCTTGGGTCCGCTAGTCTGCTACCCCTGACGGAAAAAACACTACAGCTGAGGTCAGCCTCATGAGTGGTTGAAAAAAGTCAGTAAGTGTGTTAAAATAGTTATGTGAACAAAAAAAACACAGGTAATATTCAGAGGCACATCGGAAGAGATATTGATGTGGATGGAATATAAATAGGCCACACATTTGAAAATTAGAGGGCACCGTCAAATGTATGTTTGACTCCCATGATGAAAATACATAAATAATAAATAAAGACATACAAATTAATTTATAAATACAGAGGCTTTTAATGGTTTTGCATTTTCAATCCCAAACCACGTGATTGGACTATTAGTTAGATGCAGCTGTTGCAAATCTTTAAAACTAGACCCACAGGAGTCAAGTCAGTGGCTCAATCTATCTTCTGTTAGAAAAGAAAATCATTTTAAGCTGATATTAAACTGGGTATGATTTTGCATTATTCAGGATAAGAAAATAGGAGGAATAAAGCTTAGATTTGTTGTCAGAAATTCACAAAGCCCCAAACCTCGGACCACATCTTACACTGCTCCCTCACAGTGGTGTCACTGTGTTACCTGAGGATGTTTTTTATTACTAGAATAGAGGTTTTTGTGGATTTATTCAAAATCAGTTGTTAAGGTCATGTCCTTAAAAGAGACCAAGGTAAATGTGGGGGAAAACTTTAATATACTGTATGACATGAGTAGTACACATTATGTATTAACAGTAGTAGTAATAGTAGTTGCAGTACATATATACCATGCTGTATTTGATTTATGTGAAGTTCCCAGGATACGGGAAAAGCCTAGCACTGAGTGTCTCCAAATGATTTGTCTCCCAACAATGTTTTGTCTATGCTAGTGACCTTGGTACTGAGACCAGAGGTAAACCAAAAGTGGCTAGTGTAACTTGTAGGTATAAAGATCCTGCTCACTATAGGGCCAGAGAAATGCTTGAATGCTGTTGGAGCTGTGTGTTGGTTTCTCTCTATGCTGCAACATGATTAAATGATCACGCTGCTTAAACAACTTCCGGTGGTAATTGACCTCTTTGACAAATTTCCACGACATAAACATTCAGTTCACCTGGTCTCTATGGAAACCATTTTTAATCTAAATATCCATAGCAACCATCCTGAGCGGAAGTGAAAATGTCACTTTTTAGAAGGTCAGGAAATGAAAACCGAAGTTTTGATGATGATGATGATTTTGAAAAGAAAATTATATATATATATTTGAAATAAAAAGTGGTTGTGAGATTTAAAATTAATTAAAACGGTGCATGTTGTAAGATTAAAATCTTTGATGAGCTTTTCTGGTAAGTTATTTCACACTATTTGATTAAATTAGATACAACTTATCTTACAGCTTATAAAAAAACACTCTTAGTGCTTGTAAAACAATTTAGACTAAGCTGAGAAGACATGGAAATTAATAGACTCAATTTGTGTCTGTAATTCACGCATTGCTTTGCATAATATTCTTCCCAGGGATAGCTCTCCTATTGGCTGGCACAAGACGCCCATTTTAGTGAAAAATATCATTCACAGAATAGTTTTCAGAAAGACATTCTCTTAATGTAATGTGTAGTTTAAATAGTAATTTCAAATCCTGTCTACATTTCAGATCAAGCAGGAAGGAACACCTCACATCTTATGTTGTAATGAATGTAATGTAATGGTTTCTCCTCTTTTTATGGACCTGATTGCACCTTAGCAAAGTGTGCCTGGCTGAACAGTAGTCATTTTACTTCATCTTTCTTGAACTTTGACTTCTGCAATAAGCAACGCGGTGAAATTGGCCAAATCCAATCAAAGTAGAATATTTTATCACTTTGGTTGGCTGGTGAAAAACGGTGATATCCTGATCTCTCTGTCAAGCAACAAGCTCCCAATTCCACATTTCTCAATTGAATTCCTTTTGAGCAGATAAGGACAGTTTTCTATCTAGAACTGGTGTCAAATGCTGCTCAGAGTGAGTCAGGGTGTTGGCTGCTTTGAATGACTCAGGAAGTGGTCAATAAGCATATTAACATGTTTGCTATCTCTGCATTTGATTCCTTCATTAGCTCCTGTTAGGAGTAAGGAGTTGTTTTTTAGTTTGGACACATCTCATCATAGCACAGTGACAGTGTTGTACGTCACACATTAGGTGATTGGTTTGGCAATTTAGTGGCATATTGTTGTCAGCAAATATAGAAAAATCAACAGCCAGGTCTACAAACGGATGGTACCACAAGCAAACTGAACAGTACCTCAACATAAGCACACTCTAAATTGAATTTGTTGCTTCCTGTGGACGACCAGTCACTAAAATCAATACAGAGAGTAAATTGTACGTGGCTGCGAAACCCCTGCAAAAGGTCCATGTTGCATCAACTTCCTAAAGCCATACAAAAGATGTCTGTATCTGTCTGAAAAATCAACTTCCTATCGAAGATTGGATCGTGATTCCAGTTCGGAAATAAACAACTCCATTACAAAATGAGTGTCTGGGCATCACAAAAAGACATAAGTCACGAGTCAGCGAGTGAGTAGGTACCTAGGTTTCATGTCATTATTTTAATATCAGCACCACGACCAGTAATTCAAACACACAAAGGCGATCTTATTACAGGTAATCTTAGTACAAAGACAGTCGCCCTCGAGTCCTAAATCCTGTGACTTATAGGTCTCAACAGCCTTGGAAATAAAGGTAAGTATCGGCCTCTGGTCTTGTGGTTATTTGGTGCATCAATGACTTCATACAGCAGGGATTAAAAACTCTCCCCATCCCCAATCCCACATGCCTAATTTCAGGCTCAATTTTGACAGCATGCTGTAACTCATTTGAAGAGGTCAGCTCTGCAGGCGCACTCTTTATTACCAGATCTTTGCACATCTGCCTATCCTTATGAAAAATTGGCAATATCAACTTCCATCCACACATGAATTGGTATTTTTGAGATAGAGAGAGGAGTGCAGCCAGAAAGAGAAGAGAAGAAGGGCAGCCAGCTGTGGAGGAAGCCAAAAGGATTAGAGAGATTATACTGCTAAGCTGCCTCCAACTGGTCCTGCTTCCAGTCAAAACAAATGAAACTAGCAATGGTGCTTGAATATGGGTTGGTGGGTGTTTGTGTCTGTGTGTCAAGGGCTACAAATTAATTTCAACAATACTATAGGTGTTGACAATGACCCCTTGCCTTCACACACAGCCGAACCAAACACACTTGACACAAACTAGAAACACCCTTTAAATCTCACTTCACCTCACTTCCTCATTTTCTGATCCCTCCTCCCCACCTCCATGCGTGATGAAGACAAATAGAAAATACAGTAGGTGGATCCGTGTGACGTCTTACCTAAATCAGTCCATATTGGAGCCACACATAGTGACTATGTGGGTGGGAAACCCAGCCATTGTGTGCCAAAGCCAACTGAGGCATACCTATGATGCAGTTCTTAATAGAAGGAGGAGGACGTTGGTGTCTGGTCCCTTGCATTGAGGCCTGCCAGCCATGGATGGCTTGTTCTGGGCATTTGGCCGATTTACCAGTCAGAAGCCACGTGTGCAGAGTGATGGCTGCCATGCGATGCATCATAGCAGTGGGATGCTAGTGAGGACGGGCACCAAGAGATAGGCCTGGACCCTGGGCAGCGTGGGATGAGGTGTAAATTTATTCATCAATGACTCCCCACTGCGCTGTTTCATCATCACACACAGTTTGTCCAGGCTCACTTCTTCGTCACCTCATCGTCTGAACAACACATCCCAGCATGGGCATGTTGTTATTTTGGGCGCTGATTGGATGCTATTTTCATTTATGTGCTGCACAAACACTAACTGCAGCAAAAACAAGACAGAAATAGGACAGGGGGCAGTGAAGTTGAAAGTATCAGAGTAGCTTGGAAAAAATATACTCATAAAAGATACTTTATATATTATAAAAAATATACTGTTAATTGGTGACTTAAACTTTTTTGTGGAGGGCACATTGGGTCTACATAATTTCTGGCCTGCAGCGACCGTTTTCCCTACTGATCACTCCGTAAATGTAGAACTTTTCACATTTCATTGCCAACCTGTTTAAGCTCACCATACGTTGTCTCTCATAGCTGGCTTTTAGATGTTTATTCACCAACTTTGTGCTGGCAGTGGGTCTTGATCTGTATGTGTACGTCTGTGTCTGCGTCTGCGTCTGTGTTATCAACATTTTCCAGTCCACCGCAGAGCAAAATGTGTTGAAGATGGCGTTAGTCTTATTTTTATAACATGCTATACACCAAAAAAGCAAGTCCTAAAATACCTTGGCCGACTGAACAGTGAGAAATTTTGCCCCACAGACGGCGGGGGGCTGATCGCAAATACTAAGGAATTCCTGATTGCGCCAAACTCTTGGCAAGTCTTGGCACTTCCAGTACCTGTTAAATTCAGTGTAAGGCTCTAAAAAAAAAAGAGTGGACTGTTGGTAGCTCTGCATGGCTATTGCCTGTAGAAATGTCTGAGCTGCTTTGTAATGTCTAAACTGTGTTGATGTTTACGACCTTTGTCTGTACTGTCTTTGTCTTTGGTGTATGTTGGTCTGTCAAATTGTTGAATTTTGTTTCTCTTTATATCATTTTGCTGAGCCATCACTGCCCACTGCCCCTTGGACATCAAAGTCAGAGGGTAGAGGAATTATTGACATATTTACATGTATTGATCCTTCAAACTACATTTAAGAGAGTTCCCTTAAAGAAGTGCTGGATTCCCTTGACCTGGATTCATCATCAAATATCATCATGTTTTGCTCACTGTTCAGGCCTGCACTGGGCAGGTTTGTAACCTTTACAAACTCTGTTCACAATAAGTGTGACTTAGACATAAAGGCACAAGTATATACCCTGAGGTATATCCAGACATTGTCAAAATGATATTTAAGAGGTATATGGGGCTAATATTGACCCACATCTAGCTAGGCTTTTGATCAATCCTGTGCCCTTTTAAGTTTCCACTGAGAGGACAAATATGTTCTATTTAGGTCAGACTTTCATGACCTTTGTGTGTGTGTGTGTGTGTGTGTGTGTGTGTGTGCTTGAGTGCGGGCACTTGAGTGTGTACGTGTGTGTATGCGTTTGCTCTGAAATTTGAGTATTGCAACACATTTATCACATCAAGAAGCATGATTGAGGTTATTGTGGTTTTCGTTAAATTCATGTGAAGGAACATGGATGTCTCAGATGTAGACTCTCACTCTCCAAGCTGAAGAAAACATTCATAGCATCAGTGCTATGAATCTTGTATCTCCAAAAGTTGAATGGCCCAGTCTGTTTGAGATTAACCTTGACATCTACAAATTACCAAGTGGAACACTTGTCCTTCCCCCTCAATTACAGCTAAAGAAATTTGGCTTTGAGGAGATTTCTCCTTGGAAACGGCTCTAGACCTTGGCAGAAATGATTCAGAGACCTGTCACTACCTTTGTCATGCCGTGGTGAGGTGAAGTGAATTCCCTCCTTGGTGCATTGAAAAGTGCGTCTGCCTCAATCTATGAGGTTTAATGACCTTGCTGACTCACAGCAGTGAGTGAGGGAGGTAATGTATTTCACTATAGACAAGTCATATTGGGTCAACAAAAAAAAAAAAGGCAACATTTTGCATCAAGCTTTTGAGTTATGCCAACTGCTGGTAGAATTACGTTGATTTAAGTATGGTGAATTAGCTTTTCGGTCATAATAAAAAGCATTTCTAAGTAACATGAACTTAATAACTGTCAACATGAACACAAGTTTTTACGTTGACTACATATAAGAATCAGATCTCTAGATTAATTTAAAAGTTTATTTTGACTAACTTCTAGTATTACATTGGTCCAACTCATGCTTCATGTTTTTTTTCAGTAATTCAGAATGAAATGAATCAAATATTATGAAGTGTCATGTCAAAACATGTTTGGTGTGGAGTAATGTTAACTAAACTGTAAATATGTCTGATTATGATGATGATATTTAAGCTCAGGACGCAGAATGGCGCGAAGCTAATACATGATACACTGAACCTCGCTATAGCACTTAAACGAAAGACATAGCCTATGCCCCAAACAGTATATTTAACAAATTGTATGAGTCAATGAATTCTGAGTCAAAACATAAACTTACCCCTTTTCACTTAACATTAGACCTAGAGCACCTGCTGGTCTGTCGGTCAGGGTATCTATCGACTTTCAGCACAGCCGCAAAATGGGCAGAGTATGTTGTTAATCATATCACCATCGAAAGCAAAAATACCCACGTTGTTTGTGTCATAAAGAAAATATGTTTGTAACTATAATAACGCTCACTTTGTTTCTGAAAAACGTGCTTTGTCTCTGTATTTGTCCTCAGTCACCAGAACCGGTTTGAGCTGGCTCGTGAAGTGGGCGGGGTAATTCAAACCAATGTGTAGAGAAAATAAGTCATCAAACTAATTTAATTAAGTTACCAGAACTTGAATTTTGTTCCTTATTGATGACTCAAATATTTTAAGTTCTGGTCAGCCATGATAGTGTGTTGAAACAATTGTTATAATTTGTGTGTCATCAGAACTCAAAAAAATAATAATTACAAATAAAAAATCTAACAATATCATAGAACTTGATTTTTTATCTCACAACAATATAAATATTTGAGTATTGGCTAAAGGTCCTCTGAATTAGATTTTAGAATGTATGTACAATTGAATTGTTTTTAAAAGTGTGTAGTTCAATGTGTAGCTTCACTTCAACCAATATTATTGAATATCAGTCCATTTTGCACCATTCTGATAATTGACAACAGTAAAATATTGTGTATCCAAACCATCCATCAATCTTTTCATCAGGCTGCTCTACTGAGGCTTTGGTTTCACTTGTCATTTCAAGGTGATTTTTGATCATTTGAGAATATGTGGAATTCTGATCACAATATGAATCTGATAACTTTTGACGACGATCCAGCAACAAGAGTATAATCCATTTTATAGGTTATAGTCGTATAAGTTACAAGTTATAAGTGATAACCGTAGTCTAATACATGCAATTTAAATAGACATACATAAATTTAAACTTTGATAGTACAAAGCATTTCAAAATGCTGTTGTGTATGTATGTTTCATTTTTTAAAACAGCTTTTGTCCAACGTTTCAAACCAATTCTTAATTCTGAACATTTCATTAACCTGAACAACCTCTATTCCTGAGAGAAAGATAAACAAGTTCTACAGTTAGTAATCACACTTTGATCTGTCCATGACCACAATGACGCCCTCTTGGTCCGCAGGCTTAATTACATTAGAAGTGTTTTGTTCAAAGTCACTTTAGAACCAGAGAACCGTTCCCAATGGATGGATGAATTAACTTTTCCCACAGAAATGTGCCATGCTGAAGTTGGAGAGTATAACACTGGAGTTCATAAAAGATTCTTTCTTCCAAATATCTCTTAGGCATCTCTATAGATCTAAAACCTGAGTGGAGGGGGAGGAAAGATAAACCCAATTCTAGAGCTTGTCCTGAGTTAGTGTAGTCTGGCATAAATTGATAACTGACAATATCTGTGACCTGGTCCATGTACTGTATGACTGGATGGGGCGGTGGGATTTACCCCTCCTTGACCCCTTTTTGCAAGGCTTCTGCTGTCTGTTCTCTCTGGCTTGGTGGCATGGCGATGGTTTTATATCCTTGTCAAGTGGTTTGATGTGTGAACACACGTGTAAGGTCACCTGTATTCTTTCTTGGCTTGGTTGGGTTCAACTCGGCAGTCTGGGGTGCCTGTTTTCATGCTCTGGGTTGTTGGGGTGATCTTGGACTGTGGCTATCTGGCGCATCAGAAGATGATTTCTTCATCCACGCGTAAATAAAATTTGTCTGGAAGTCTAATCTTATCTAAACTTCTTTCTTCCCCTCTTTTAGATCTTTCTCATTCTCTGTGAGACTTAGGGACAACTCACACTAGGCCAGGGGTGGCCAATCATGTGCCATGGAGGGCAATCACCAGTGAAATCACCTGGTGTAGTCTTTGGTTGAAATGAAAACCTGCATACTCTCGGCCCTCCATGGCACATGATTGGCCACCCCTGCATTAGGCAATCCGTACCATGCCCGAGCACATTTGACCCCCAAAGTCTAGTTTGTTTGACTAGTGTGATCGCTCCGTACCATACAGCTCCATATCGTGCCCGAGCCCACCTCTTCCCACCTTGGAATAACATGACGTCAATGATGCTACTGGTAACGGGTCTGGTTTTCACCTTATTGATGAATGTGAATTGTAGTTGGCGAGTAAAGCTGCAAATTCCTCCCTCAACGTCAGCTTCCTCTGTAAAAATCTTCTTATACGTGCAGCACGATTAACTGAAAATCGCTGCATTGCATAATCGATAAATCTATAAGGTATGTGAGAGGGCCGTGTGTCACCACACCCAAAACGACACAAAATAAGCCACAAAGTATCATCATCAACTCCATTGTGCTGTACGAGAGCGCTTTTCTTCAACACAAAAAGTTGCATCGTGATGACATAAGCGTGCTCAGGCACGGTACAAGGCAACCGGGCCTAGTGTGAGTACACCCTTAGATTCCCTTCTCCATCTTACTCAGATAGCTTGGCTATCTTTAGCTTGTCCTGTGGTGTGTCCTCTCTAATTAAGAACGTCCTGGAGTTTTCAATCCTCTTTATTAAAGTACTGGATGATTAATAAGAACAAAGGAACATTTATGTAACACATTGTTCCAAGATTTCAAAAATGCCTCATCAATCCCAAGCGATGGTGTTTAGCGAATACGTATCGAGAAGGTCTCTCTTGGCCCAAGAGGAAGTGATTTAAATTTCCTTAGAAAATGAACAGAGGCCATTTGGATCTTTCATTTTAAAAGTCTGTACCCAAATGGAATGAATGATAATTTCATTTTAAAGATTTCCTTCAGATTTTTGAACATGCTATAATGTCCTTAAGGGGTTGAACCCTATGATGTCACCTACACATGGAAAATAAAAACCAATAAGGTAGAAATACAGAACAGGCTCTCTGAAATGAAACTTTACTCTCAATGCAATTTTACATAAAATAAGGAAGTACAGTGTGAACTCTGTGGCTCTGTGATTTTCTAATGACAGCGGCTTTTAGTTACAACAGCACTGTGCCACCGCAGCACTCTGCTGTTAACAGGTTTTTAAGAGTTTTTAAGTTTCAGTGTTGCTTTCATACATTGCCCAACCCCTGGGAAAGAAAAATCCAAAGAAGAGATCTCTACCTTTCTACCATTTATGTCTCCTAGACACAAATTAGCTCTTTTTGAGACTAAGATTTCTCCTATTTCTCAAATTCAAGTGAGGAGGAACAACCACATAACAGCTTGTGTTGATCTCACTCTGATCAAAACAAGAGATCTCCAAATGATATCAAATAAGTCTTATTTAATCCTCCTGAATATGAAACCACAAGATTAGAGAAAGAGCTCAAAGAAAACTGTTGCATTTTCCTACTGAAGCCATGGAGCCAAGAGCCATAGAGTGGGAGCTTATTATCAGTGTATATGTCACATATATAATGATAATGAGACCCTGGTGTTTGTTTTTCCACCTTTTATCATCATAAACTAGCGCTGCGTTGATTGTCCTGGCTGTCTGCTTATTGTTGCTTTTGTACAAGCTAAAACATACTGTCTGAAGTACTTGTTTTCAAAAATATGTCCGGCTCAGAGAAATAAATGTTCAGCCTAACTGAATTGCCTCCACTTTGTGCCATTAGAAGTGAGGTTTGTTTTGCTTCTGAAAATAGCCATTGTAAATAACAACATTAAGGTGAGTTGTTGGCAAGTTGTTGTGGTAGCGAGGTCACGATTACTGTAACTACATTGACCTTGGCAAGCCATTCAGTGGTAATGAGTACAATGA
>CABFOQ010032399.1:11342-26252 GCA_900660455.1 Gephyroberyx darwinii
GGGGGGTCGGACTTTTCTCGTTGACAGCCGTACTCCTCCGCCTTCTCCAGGACAGTGCGCTCCTCGGTGCTGCCTGGGTCGGAGGTCAGAGGTCGACAAAGGCCACACATTACTTAATGCCACTTTAAGAAAATGTGTTTTCCCTTCGCCTCTGTCTTCACTGTGAGAAGAAACTGGTAATAAGCTTTTACATCACAGGTATTGTGCTTTAGTGTTCGCTGGCAACAAAGTTCGTTCATGGACGGTGAAAACCATAAAACCATAAAAGAGGATTTTGTTTAATTGTCTGGTTAAAAGCCACCTGCTGAGTATTTCATCATAAACATCACCATCCTTATTTATGAATCTACTTCCTTCTGACCTTCAGGAAACTTGTACTGTTCGGTGATGTCGCGGCGGGTCTCCAGCCCTGGACATTTGGTCAGAACCATGCGGCCGACGTGGGCCCGGTTCACTTTGACTGGCTCCAGGGTGCCATCTCTCCTCCGGGAATAAAACACCACATCACTGTTAACCTGCAGGAACGAGGGCAGAGACAATCCCCAAAACACTATCACTGTGAGCCTACAGAGGTGGAGGCCCCTGACATACCTTGGGTGAAACTAGCTGGCAGCAAGTGGGTGAGACATGATTTTTGAATAAAACTTTCAGCCATATTGGAAAAAATTAGACCCTCTATATAGAAAGTGG
This sequence comes from Gephyroberyx darwinii, assembly GCA_900660455.1. Taxonomy (NCBI): domain Eukaryota; kingdom Metazoa; phylum Chordata; class Actinopteri; order Trachichthyiformes; family Trachichthyidae; genus Gephyroberyx; species Gephyroberyx darwinii. The sequence goes on from CABFOQ010032399.1 coordinate 12,033, forward strand.
TATTGAAAAGTCTTAGTTTAAAGATACTCACCTCAGCGAACACAAAGGCAGCATCGAACGGGAAGCATATCTGACCATGCTTAATGGCCTGGATTGACGCAGGACCACACCTGTACATCCCTTGGTGGATAATGGAGAAATAGATGAAATATTGTGTGTATTATGTGTATTTGCTCATAGAATTAAACTGTACAACCAAGTTGGACAATTGGACAAATAGCTTTACTTTCAAGCCAGCAAATCTAGGTGTGTGAAGTGTGGATATCTCCTTTTGGAAGCAAATTCGTTGTCATTACCATCGCTGGTCTCCTGTGGTGTAGCGTCCACAGCCTGCCAGCCTCCATACCCAGCTGGGAGGTCTGGTCGGGACATGAAGCACTCATTCCAGCAATGGTAGTTCCTGACAATTGTAGTAACAGAGACATCATTTTCAATATTTTAGTTAATTTAGTTCATTTATTTCTGGTAATATGAATAAGGATACATTTTATGTGATATCTAGACATTTAGTCTTTGAATTTGCTTCATCAAACAGTTGACAAAATCCGAGGGAACGGTGGTGCAGTGATATCTTGAGGCCATTTGGGCTACAAGCAAACAAGCTAGTTTCCTGAAACCATTCCTTCCAATGAGGAATACTGACACAGAAACCTTTTTCTAAAAGCTAAATTGAACAGTGACGCATGATAGCTGTTTCCTCAAGGTACCAGATGGAGTCCCTGGTGCGGTTTCGGTCAATCCTGCCATTCTCGTCCAGGATGATGTCAGTCTTCAGGTTGCCATCGTTGTCATGGGCGGAGTAGAAGTTAGTGACCACCCGGGATGGGATGCCCAGACAGCGCAGGACTGAGAAGAGAGGGGGGCCAGAGGTGAATAGAACAGCAGGAAGTAGAATAGAGGCTTTGTAGTTTCTAATCTAGTCTGTAAACCAGGTCTCACAGGTGTTGAAGACCGCGGCGTAGACCCAGCACTGGCTGTAGCAGACCGGCATCTTGGTGCTGGCGTAGTTGAGGAGGATCTCTGTGCTGCCAGTCCAGGAAGTGGGAGCCACTCCGTAGGTGTAGTCGCCACTCCAGTTCCCCACCAGCACACCCTCGTCATCACGGGAGTTCAGCTGGGTGAGACAGGGAGGCACATTTCAAGACCGTTACAGTTCTGATAAAAAGTAGCATAGCGGGTTATAGCTATCATAAGCAGTGTAGTGTAATATAGTGGGATATACAGTGATGTAAAGGTACCTTTCTCCTAACCCCTAGTCAGGGATTAAGAGAAAGGTCTGGCCGTCATTCATCATCATAAGGCAAACAACCACCGATATAAACAAAAATCATTCTCTCAATTTTCAAATCAAACAAAAAGTATTTTCAGAAAAGTATTAATATGTGTTTTCCTTAAAACACGTATATCTTCATATAAGTTCAGTTTGATACTACTTACAAGGACGTATGCTATGATTTTTTGTCATAAAGATTCATGGCAACCTAAAAATAACATTTTAGTGTTCATCCTGTACATCTGTAAACCGTTTTGCAGTACATCCTGTATGTTACATGTATCGATAAATCATTTTACCATAAACCCATTTACTGTATTATCTCACCATGGCAGAGGCCTTCCTGGCCACCTTGATGGGGTCTCCTCTGTTGCTGATGGGCATCTCTGCTCTGTCCATGATGTACAGACAGGCATCCAGCACCCCATAGTCAAACTAGAAACAACGATGATTGATGAAAGGACGTAGCTCCTTATTTGGCATTTACACAAAAACTTTTTTTTTTGCTGCATGGTGATTGTATGAAGTAAAAATAAATCCCTTCAGTGGCTTTTCTTTCAAACACTCATTTATGAGTAACTAAACCCTTTCATTGATTTTTTTTGGAAAGGTTTTCCTATACCTGTCCATAGTTCCAGGTTCTCTCAGACACATCATCGTAGGCACCATGGTAGATGATCCCCATCTCATTCAGCACGCACTCGTTCTTCTCATCCTCGTCATCCAGATACACTGCATCAGCTGAAGGAAACACATTACGTATGGATCAGTTTCAGTTTCAAGTTTACTGTCACATACTAGATAACAACGTACATCATTACCAGCAGTGAAATTCTTGTCCTCCGGGTCAACTCAACTTTACACAGTTAAAAATAAGTCAAATAAGTAAAAAAGGTAATAATACAGTAAGTAAATAAGTAAATAAGTAAATAAAGTAAATAAGTAAATAACTAAGTATGAAACAGAATAAGGTGCAAAGTAATAAGGTGCACATCAGGGTGAGACGACTTTCTCACTACAGCAGTATGAGATTACACAACACAAAACCAATTTACCTGAATAACCAACTCACTTTCTGTAATGTAGTCATTGGTGGCCCTAAGTGGCAGTGAGAGGTAACTGTTTTATTTTTGAAGACTTTAATACCCTTAGCTCTTTTAGTGATAGATGGCAGATGACATTCTACACACCTACATGGCTGATGGGTGTTTTGCTTCAACCAAAGGATTGCCTGCATATATGATACCTGAACTGTCCGTGCACACCACCAAGGTATTAGCCATACCAAACAGAGACTTGTAGAGGGCCCTAAGATGATGCACCTGGTACAATCTCTCATTGGCATCTGTGTCTCCTCTCAGCTGAATAAGGAAACAGCTATAACTGCACCATTGACCAGTCCCTCTGCCTGAAGGACCCGGGCAGAAGCCTGCTCTTGGTATATCTGACTGGTCCTCCACATGACATAGTGGACTACTACCCAAAGCTTGAATGGTTTCTGCTTCACAGACTACTGCTGCTACTGTGATTAACTTCCTGAGATTTGTGGTGAGCCAGAAGGGGAATGTCATGTCTGCAGTGACAGACAATGATCTCCAGCTGATCTCCTCCAAGGTATCTTCCTTGAATATCCAATACATCCAAACTACAGCCTTCCTTTTAGAAGGAAAAGACACAGATTCAGCAGGGTGTTAATGTCAAAATCGTACTGCAGAGAGTGAGTGCCTTATGGAAAGCATGGCATACCACTGAGTTCCTCCAAATCTACAGATCACCACGAGATGCGACTACAGATGTGTCTCCCTTCCCACTCTTGTATGTAAGAAAGATAAGAGCCCAAATGTAGCCCAACCTCCTAATTGCCCTGAACAATGAACTGAAAGGCAATCGTCAAGGAACAACATTTGAAAACATACACTGGTGCAGAGAGACATACAAAAGGTCCCTAACACTTGCCCCCTGCAAGCCTTGTGTGTGAGAGAAAACCTGAAAAAGAAAGAAAGGAAAATCTAAGTAGATTGAGCCTCCTAGAGTGACACCGCAGGAACCTGCAGTTACACACTGAGTGATGGAAAGACTTTAGATGCTTCCCACCTGTCTGTGCTGCCGGAGACCTTCACTCTGCCAGCTGAAGAACAAAGGGTGGTGGAGCCCACTGCAAGTGACAGTGCAAGAGATGTGAGACAGCGCCTTAGGGGAGCGCTGGCTTGGGTCGAAGACAATATAACTTGAGACTGATGTGAGAAACAAGAAAAAAAAGAAAACAATGCTCTTCTGAAAGTGATTTCTGCCATGAAAAATGAAAAAAAAAAAAAAAAAAATACTGTGCTGGTTACTGCCAGAGGTGAGGGTTTTGTGTTTGTAAACAGTTACCCTTATTCTACCTTGTTTTAGTGTGTCTTTTTAAGAGAGGGGGATATGTTGTGTTCTTAAAAAATGCATTACAACTTCAGGCCAATAGGTGGAAGTCCAAAACTGCTATACAACTTTCTGAATAGAAAGTGCAGGAAGTGATCCAGTGTGTGGAGTTGAATGATGAGCAGGCACAGAAGAAAGTGTGTGCAGTTATCCTCTGTCAAACACCTTGTTACTGTAGTTTAATCACTTCTACATATAAATACGAAACACCCAGCATGGTTTACGCTCTCATCCATTTTGCAGCGCAATGTATTATTAAATCACATTTGAATGTGGGTAAACAAAGTTCCTGTGATTTGATGCCATCTATGGATAATTACATGGATTGAATATGTATTATCAAGCTACCAACAAAGTGGTGAGTAGCCTTGCTCTAGTTACTTGTTTGTCAAACCTTGACTAGCATAATGCGCCTTTTTACTTTACATGTTTATAGATTGTGTTCAGAATCACAATATGGACCAGCCAAATGTATAACTTAAAGAATATATTTCTGACTAAAAGTGAAAAAAGGACATCAAAAACGATGTTTTAAAGCTTAAGGCTCCAAAACTGACCTACCTCCACTCATGCCTTTATAACTTGTAGTGTGTTAGCCTCACGTTAGCCTGGAGGTCTTCTGCTGAGACACTGTCAACTCCCATTTACAGTTTATGCTTTGTGCGTAAGGTTGGGTGGGAAGAGCCTTATGTGCAGTGCTTGCTTTGCATATAGGATGTATGTCATGGCATGCGATGTGCATGCAGATGTGTGTGCATGTGCATGTGTGTGTTTGTGTGTGTGTGTGTGCATGCGCATGTGTGTATGACTGATAAAAATAGAACTGTCCATCCTGTCCGTCTTTTGTTGACTTCCTCCCTCTTAAACATAGACATGCACCATGCCTGCCCATGACAGAAAATATCTGCTGGGAAATAAGTCTGCTGCTTGGATGTATCAAGGGTAATAGCTGATGCATATGTCCCTCCACACAATCCTTTCAGCCACTAGAGAGTGGAGTCACAGACATGGCTATTAAATGATGGCTGTAAGTTGGTTTAAGAATGCACAAGGGCAATAGTCATTACAGCAGTTCCAAGCATAATGACACTAAGTGGAACACCAATATTATGTTCCCAGCTCACATACTGTGTTGGTGCATGTATGCAAGCTGGGAGAGTGTGTTTACACGCGCACACACACATAGCACAGTCACAGATGGCAACAAGCCACAGAATTCCATGGGTCTTTTACGGTGTCTAATCAAAGGGATGGAAACACGTGTCGTCTTTTCTACCCAGCGGACCCTTTTCAGTGTTACACACTCAATCAGAGGAACACCTCAGCTGGTTGTCTATCCACAGCTGGCTTACAGGAGCAGCTACTGTATTGTTATCTTCAGAGAGAGAGAGAGAAAGAGAGTGAGACAGAGAGAGAGACAAAGGGAAACACATGGAAATATACACAGATAGACACAGTCAGAGGCAAAAAGAAAGAGAACCAGAGAAAAAGAAAAAGAGAGACGAGAAAGAAAGTTATCTAGGGGCCAAGGTGGAAAGCAACTAATTACGACTATTTTAGTTACAGCATTTAAGGAGGTTTTTGGAGTAATGATACTTTTTTGGGTGCTTGGTACTCAATTGGTACTTTTCCTACTATTTGAGTACTGTTTCCCAGCATGTGTTCCTTTTACTTCATGAGTTTAATTTAAATATGAGTTTATTTTTAGCGTAAGTACAATGATAGCTGTCACAATCATTTTAGGCTTTATGTCCCACCATTACATCTATAATGCCTGATACAATTCATTTGCGCTTGCCATGCCAAATCAATTCATTTTTGAGAAGCAATTTTGAAAAATGCACAAAATTGTGACGCAAACAACACAGTAACGAACCACTTTAAGTTAAGATCATTTTAAATTTGAACTTGAGAAACCAAATTTCTGCTTGATTAAAATCTTTCAGTACAATTCTGCAGAATATTAAAACTGAATGTGTATATGTCAGTATAAAATGACTACTCCAGATTTAACAAGGGGCTGACCAGGTGATGCTAGAATATTTCCCCACTGGAAGGATGTGACTGACTTCCAGTAGGGCGCATTTCATCTGCCATCTCATCACATATTCCCTTATATAATATCTCTGAGACATACACCAAATTTCAGCTCTGTAACTGGTTCCTCTGCTCTCCAGTCTCTTGTCCATTTATTTCACTGTTTCCTTTCTTCCAGCTGAGCCCATAGGGGCAGTGACCTCATCTAAACCCAAACTCTGAGACCACTAGGCTCCCTATGTGTCTGAGAGGAGATGAGAGCCAGACACCTCTCTTATTAAACCTCTGTGTGGCTATCAAGCCAGGGGGATACAAGGCAGAGATGGGGTGGGCTGGGCCAAACTGAGTCTCTTTTGTCATCTCCAACATTACTCTCTAATTGGCTCCCATAGGTCTAGGGGGCTGCTGAGAAAGAGTGCGCAGGCGCATACACACACACACACAAATACAGTAGTGATTTTATGAACAGATGTTCAAGTCATTTAATTCCTTTCAAGTATTCTCCAAGGCCTTCACATGCAAGAGACACTTTGACCAGGTCACACTTGGACTGAGACTTTGAATAGACAAACAAATTACTTGATATTTGGCATGAGTGAACACCTTGTATTCAAAAGCTAGAAACTCATTTACTCATTTTACTGTTAAAATACTGTTTACGTTTAAACTGATATTTCAGTGATAATCGGTAATAAATTCAAATTATTCACATTATATTGTATATTATATTATAGTGAGCTCCTAATATGAAATCAATATCAGTGTTTAGGTGTTTTTCTCTGCCTCATAGTTATCAATAATTTACATTATTGTAAATTTATATTGTAGTAGATTATATATGTTACAAATATAATTTACTGGCCTATGTTTCCAACCGTGAAAGTGAGTGATATGTGAGATGTGAACAGCAATGAAAATGAAATACTTGCACATACACATATGAAACTTGCACATGCATGCATACAACTAAATACTCACACATAAATATATGAAACACTTGAAAAAATATGCAAAATACTAGGTATGTGAGAGTGTCTGACATGTCTTAGTTTATCTGGAAGGAATATCATTGAAAACGGAAGTCAGAAAGAGAATAGGGCTAGATGAGGAATGATGCCATTGTGGCGAAAGGGAAATTGCATCACTGTGGTGGGCTTGACACTGGCACACTGGTGATTTTTCACCATTACTTTTCATTAGTTGTAGTTCAAGCTTTGATTCTCTACAGCAGTGATGTGGAGGTATAGGTGGTGAGAAAATAGTTTGCAATCAAACTCATCAATGTGGGAGAACCAAGAAGGTTATTTAAAAGGCTCACAGTCTTGACTGTATTAGTATCAACCCAGCCAGAATAAAAAATAGGACACTTATTGATGAACATATTTAGCAAGATATCTCTAGTGAATATAGATACAATTGTTTTTTTCACAGCATATGGACAGTATATTCATACCCATAAAGGGCTGCCAAAACTACACAAAGAAAGACTCGAAACTTTGTACAAGACAATTTGGAAGGAAAGGCAGCACAGTGCTTAGATTAGATGAATCTTTATTAATCCATATGGGGAAATTGGACCATTGCAGCAGGACGTAGTGATAGGATACATACAAAATAGGATATAGATAACAATAGAGCAGATGGGGATTATATGAACAAATGCAATCCAACTCAGTCATCTGAAGTGTAAATGTGTAAATAAAAAGGTGCAAAAAAGTGTGGTTTCCAGCATTAACAGAACGCACAAACTAGCAGCAGAAGCAGCAGAACTTAACTGAGACAGAAAGACAATGTGAGATATGTAGCTAATAAGAAAGGTGAATTCTAAAACTATGAAAAAATAATGAGAGTAACGGGGCGCAATTCTCACTTTTTCTGTTTTTATGCTCTGGTAGTGCTGTCACAACTGCTATGCTATGGTACCTCCAACTATACACCACCGCCTATACATAAAACCAACACCTGAAATGATCAGGCACTTTCAGGCACATTCTCTGGAGGTTATAAAAAGGCATTCTGGAAATGTAGTAAATCACTAAAAGAAGTCGAAATGGGCAAGACAGGGTGAGGGAAAGTGGATACAACCAAAAGATAAATTACAACACTTCATCACAACATAATAAGTGACATCATAGATTGATGATACATAACAGTGTAAAAGTCTCGGAAGGTTATTATCAGATTTTCTTTTATCTGTAAATCTTGGGAAAAATAGCAGCTTTGTGTGATACCTGATTTTGCTTAGGAAAAACTTTATACAATGTTGTGTATAGTTGTATCTTGTAAGCCAATACAATTAGAATGCATGACAGTAAAATAAAAATAAATATCATCAATACGTGAAAACAGGTAGCAGACAGGTGCTGGTTGACAATTAGCCAGCCAATCCCAGCATACATAGGGTGGAAGGCAGGAAGGCACTAACACAAATAGAAAATCCCACTCACATTCACACCAATGGGCAACTTAGTGTCACCAGTCCACTTTGAGTAGTCTCTTGCCAACTTAGGAGGAAGGAGGAAACATACGCTGCAATTCAATACGTTTGCTCCTCATTTGGATCCGGGTGTTTTGGAGAAAATTTCCTGGAAAAGACTATCAAAACCAACAGGACCAAGGGGCTCAACTTAATGTTGTTACCGCCAGTTGGTCCTTCCATCTACACGATAGAGATAATCAATACACCAAGCCAATGTTATCATTATGTTTCAGCTGGCTAAATTTTGCTAGAAAATATTCTGCACTAACAGACAATGGGATGTGTTTCAGGCAGTTCTTAAGACAAGCTTTGACTGTGTGTACCACAGTGATAGTTCAAAGATAGATCAAATCATATCATATCCGTGTAAGGCCTGGCAATTATTGGACTTTTTCGCACCAGAACAACAAGGCTCAGTTATATATTCAAGTACAAAACAGCCTGTAGCCTATTTGTTGTTTTGAATTTTGCACCAATAAAATTTCATCTTGTGGAGTTAATTTTGCATGATTAGATGTAGATAAATGAACACTTGCTGTTTTGTCAGTGTACCTTCCATTTGTTGATCTAATGTCAGTCACATGCTGTCATTGTAGATGTCAAACTGAGCATTGATCATCAAAATTCCATAGCAGCCATGGCCTACGACCACAATTTCTTTTTAGCACAAAAGAGAAAACGTTATGTAATGCATCAACCATCCAAGAGTAGACAAAAACGCTACTGTGTTGTGTAAGAATAAAATCAGACATATACAAACATATAAGGTCGCTTACACGAGGGTAGACAAACCCCCTTTCCCAAACCGGTCCCTCTTCACTACCACTCCAATACCAAGTGTCACTCCGTATGAAGTCACACTCGCAGCTGTGGGAGGGCACTCCTAATGAAGGGGCAGGGTATAAGCGATGGGTAAACTGTGGGACGCCCATGCCACTCTCCAGCAGAAACAGGAAACAGCAGTCACCATGGCTACAGAGACGCCTTACTCGCCAATCGACTCCGTTTTATACTACATACCGTCATGTTGTACTCTCATCAGGATGAGTTGTTTGTTTTTTTCAACCGTCCCTGCAAATGCATAACATCCACAAAACAATGAGCACATGCATTAAAATGAAGTGTGTTTCCCTGAAAGACAGGGAATCAGCCAGCTTCAGTCTTCTGCTCACTCACACCCATCAATTGTGCTCTTATGTCTTGCTCAAAATCATCCCGTGTGAAATGCAAGCTGCATACCATAAGATTTTTTTATTTACTTGCCGGTGTGTTCTCGTCACATTGCGGGGGTTGATTGCTCTGAGTGACTGTTTTCATAGTTTGTCATCTTTTACTGGATAATCACATCCAGGCATCCAGGCACAATTCACAAAGATGGCATGTTAACCAACAATTCATAAATAAAACGTGTGAAAGTGTGGAATCTGCTCTGTTGTAAAAGGGTGTTGTGTTCGCTACATGTGAAAACTGTACTGCTTGTTATAATATATATAATATAAGTGAGACATCCTACCTCTGCGAGCCAGGTATTTGGGGGCGGGTCATGGGGCCTTGAGAAGCCAGCACGCAATGCAAACTGGTACGCATTGGAAACATTATTGCTTCAGTGGGTTACGGTACCCCTCTGAATTGACCAAAAGTCCACAATAAGAGTGTCAGATTATTTTTAAAACACACACACACACACACACACACACACACACACACACACTGACACATGCATTGATATACATTCTACCAAAATGCCATTGTGCAGAATGATGTCCTCCTTTTTAACTATTTTTTGTCAGAGCACTCTTTAAAGGTAGTCCTAAATGAGTCCTAAAGGTCTACAGTCAGGACCCTGTGTCTTTTTTTCCCCCTCCACTTTCCTTTGTTCAATGTGACATTCATCTCTGGAAAAGAATAATTTGACATCATTTAGGAACCTTGCAAATTATACTCCACTGCTGCTCACCGCCGACCGAGTCTCCCAGGTTTCATATGACCAGCATCGTCAGCTAAATCTTCGCCTCCCCAGCGCAACTCGCCATCAACCGTATCCTGATGGCACATTCACAGACTTCAGATTAATTCACTTTCTCATATAACAATGTTTAATTACACAGCCTTCAGAGCAGCACCATCACAGGGCGGAGATTTATGTGTGTTTGTCTGCAGATATGAAGTCTATATAACTGTACGCTGTCATATTCATCATCCCAATAGATGAAACTGGGTTTAATTCCTCCCTCTGTCGGGATGTAATTACAGAGGTTTACTGAGATGGAGAAGAATTCTGACAGAGCTACACACACACACATACACTCACATAACACATACACAAAGAGATGACAATCTTGCTCTCTGTTGTGCTGTATTCATGCACCTTTTCTGGCAAAACCATCTGCCTAAAATAAGTGCTTACCTCTCTTACACATTCCCATGGGAATAAATTGTTGTAATTGTGATTCAGGAAACAGAGATTTGTATCTGGCTAATCCTATTTACATCATTACAAGTCTGTCTTTTGGACTATTTTGGGCTCAAGTGTCAGATTAGAATAAATAAATAGCTAATATAAATGGAAATGAGGCTGAAACTCTCTCACAACCACTCCTAAAAGTAATGTTTATTCCAGTGTTTAATTCCCGTTGTTGATGTGGCAAGCTTCGGGCTGGTGTCCAATCTCTAATAGCCATCGGAACCTCAGCGGTCTCTGAGCACGCGGGGTACAGCTCCAGCGCTCTCCTTAGGCTTGGCTAATTGGTATAAGTGTTGCCGTTGATTGTGGACGAGAGGCTGCTGTTTATACCCAGACACAAAGGAGTCAAAGTCGGTCCACTGTAATTGGCGAGGCTAAGGAGGGATGAGAGCAGAGACAGGGACAGGTGGAGAGAGAAGCATGGATTTGGTCATTGTCTATCTAGGAGTTGGAGAAGAGATGCAGTCAATGTGCTGTGTGTGTGTGTATGTGTGTGTATAGGAAGAAACCATTGAGAGTTTCCTTCTGTTTTTTGCACTCATGCTGTGAATGTCTGAGCCTCAATTCCACAGGTCACCTCTTACAGATGGCTCCCCAGCTTACAAGCCCTATGTCTGGGGGAAGGCCCTCAGTGTTCACCCCTGGTGCCCTGGTGCTCAGGCTTGGAGCTGCTTGGTTCCCAGATGGCAGACAGGGAGATCTATCAATGCACATATGCATGCATGCATTCACGCATGCACATGCACACACACACACAAACACAGTCACCTCCCATGAGCCTGCTCTCCCCTACATCTCCTGCCCCACAGTCTACCATGTTAGGACCTCGTTTTGTCCTCTCCTCAACCTTCCCACCTTCTGCTGTCTCTCCCCCTAGCACAGGTTTGCACTGTGGGACCTCTCTCCCTCCAGGGTCTGGATAGGATTGTGGGCATAGGATAATCTGCTGCTCAATCTGCCGTCAGACAGCCCTCCTGCTTCATTCGGATACCTGGGTGAAGAAAAGGCAAAATGGAAGTCCAGCTACTGATTACTACTATGACTACTAACTTTATCATTACATTCAGCTCTTCTTGGCTCACATCCCTTTCTTTCCTTCGTGTTCTCTCTTTCAGCCTATGCTTGTCCACTAAACATGCTGGAGAGACAAAAAAAACATCTGTGTGATTTGGATCTCTCCTTTGAGAGAAAGAGAAGAGAGAAATATTGACTCCAAGGCTAAGCATTGACCTGACTTCTTCCAAGGACTGCTCTTCTATTATTCAAAGAAAAGGCTCACCAGTGAATTGCCCAGGTATGAGAAGGGTTAGTTTAGGATCATGTGATAGACTCAAAGCATTGACTCTTTTGTCATGCCTCTCTTCAAAGAGATCTTCATCTCTCTCATTTTCTCTTTCTTTCCGGTCCATTTGTCCGTTCGCTCTGCTGCTGCCCCCTCACATCCATCTATGATATTGGTTTTGATATCCATACTCCATACCTTATTGTAAACGACAACAACAGGTATAGTTTGAGCTCATTAATTCCCTAAATTAACCATATGGAGGACAACAGAACTTAAGGGTCTTTGAATGGGTAAGGCTGCTCTCATATCATTAGATGGGATCTGCAAGGTTGGTTAGCTCAGCTTGTCTTGCAAGTAATTAATAATTCACTAGGCAAACAAACAAACATTGATCTTAGAGAGTATATGGCTAGAGGCAGAGGGAACAGTACACACACACGCACACACACACACACACACACACACAATTTCATGAGTAAAAGGTGATGAGGTGCTCAAATACCACCTTCTACTTCATCAAGAAAAAGTGTCATGGAAAGAATTTAAATTTCAGCACTCAAATAATTCGTTCCTCTTTTATTTAGAATTATTCCTCTTTTACCAGTACATTGATTTAACACCTTACACACACACACATACACACACACACATATATACATGCACACATACACATACACACAAACACACACACACACACATCACTGCACACCTCCTCTTGCCCTTTTAGACAGACACTACAAAGGTGCCTTCCAATACAAATCAATTAAATGGCTCTCGTGAGAGCGCTGCGACATTTGCAGTTAGTGGCCCTCTCCACCAGGCAGAGCGAGGCAAAGGGAACGCACCCTGTCAACTCTGTTTCTACTTTTGTACAAATGGAAATATTTTCCAAGCTTCTAAAAGTGTCTAACGTCAAACTTTTCCAAACGATATTGGATAATGGATTGTAATGATGTAATGATTTTAGAATTATTTTGTCTATGCTTTGTGTAATTGTACCTAGAAAGCATGCCTCACACTACCGATCACGCTTATTCCTCAACACTGATGCAGAGGACTACCATCTTTGCAGTGTTAATAAAATGTTTTGTTTGACAGTTGAGATTGGGGGAAGCTAAGTGGAAATATAACACTATTAGAGCAAGTATTGACTCTGCTAGTCCCTCTCACAACTAATGCCACACCATTAGATACACCACACTGTGTGTGCAGTGAATGGTGAAAATACATTGACTGCTTTTTTCAAATATGTCACAATGATGCAACTGAAAAACCACAGCCTCAAAAAAAGGCTTTGGCATGACAAAATATTGATATGTTATGATGTATTGATGTATTACGATATCATCAACAAACACCAGAATGAGTCCTTATCCATCAGTCTTTGAAGGGATTTCTGCAAACTTCTAGCAAGCATTTATTACCCCCACCCTTCATATCTAAGGGGGGGGGGGCAGGGACACATACCAGGTCCTGCATACTGCACCTACCATTATGGGGTAATGGAACTCACAGCAGAACAGGGTAGGTGTGAGCTGACTGCAGATGAAGAGACAAAGAGCTATTCTGAGAAACATGGGCTAGACCTTGTAGGTTGCGTCAAGATTTTCAGAGCTGGGCTCGACTGAATTGGACTGAAATAAACATGATTGACCAATCAACTCCATTCATAAATAGTCCAGTCAGCTCTAGACTGTTCTAGATAGGTTACATTAGATGAGTTTTGGTTGATATACTGGTTGTACTTGTAAGTGATCAGTTCATTATACAGAATGACTCTTAAGTTGTTGTGAATCCATAAATGATGGTAATGATGGAAACAGTATTTAAACCACATTTTTTAACCTCTCTATTTGGGTGACTGCCGTGAAGCACAGTAAGTATGATGGAACTAAAAGTGAATGGCTTTGGGAAAAATGTACAAGTTAATTGTGCAGAAACATGAATAAGTCGAGCCGGCGGCACACACACAAAATCCTCTAGACTCTCTCCCTCTAATTGCCCCTCTTCCTCTCTCTCTCTCTCTCTCTCTCTCTCTCTCTCTTGTTCTCCCCCCCCTCTCTCTCTCTTCTTTTCTCTAACTCCTCCTCTTTCAGTTTCCAAAGGCACAATCACAGATCCTAATGCTAACACGCTCACGCTCTTTAGTGCAAAAGACATTAATGATTGCAGCCAGCCTAACAATGTCTTTTCTTAGATACATCAGCCTTTTTTTATGCTGGCTCTAATGCACTGGGAAGCTAATGAATGGCCTCAGCCTTCCA
>CABFOQ010032408.1:0-13286 GCA_900660455.1 Gephyroberyx darwinii
CACGCCGTTGGACGGAGCCCCGGGCTTGATGCCTGCAAGGACGGGAGAATTAAAAATCGACCCGTGTTGCTGACGGGGCCGTGAGCGAAGAACCGCTTCCTCAACATTTTGAGGCGTGTCCATACTGCAAGCAACAAGTCAGCAGACGTCATTTCCTAGAGAGCACAGCGACCAGGAAACTAGCTACCTGTGCTAACTCTGTACCTGCAAATGCAACCGAAGCCTCTGGCCCCGCCCACAACTGGATCGCTGGTCTGAACCAATGATATTGAGTTTTTTCTGATTATTTTTAAGTAATGCTACTAATGCTAACAGAGCACCGTGTCACATCTCAACAAGACGTAACGACGCCTGATCTTGAACGGCTGAACTGTAACGTGGAGGCGGAGTCAGAAAAATGACCACTGATAATTTTGAAATGTACGCTGAATTAGCCTGTTAGTGTTTCATATGTCTTCAAATATGTCAATCGTCCTAAAATCACTCCTGATATCTAACCGATCGGATCTAACAGATCTCACTGGAACCCTTCAGACGACCACCAAGCTCCAGAGACTTACCACCAGGCTTGGTCCTTCGGTGGTTGGGGACAGCGGCGCTCATTTCAGATGGAAGATTCAACACAATCTGATATGGAAAAAAAAAAAGATAAAGAATTTAAAAGACAGACACAAACTAAAAGTCACACTGCAAGTTGCTGACGAATCCCAGCAGATTTATTGTGCCTGGCAATTAAAAGTGATGCTGACTCTGATGTTAAAACACCATCAGGCGGCTGTGACCGAAGCTGATTCTTCTAGATGTGTGATCACACATAACAGGGAAATCAACGACAGGTCGGCTCTGTAGACTAACAGATTACTGGTACCATGACTTCACCAGCATCAGGAATGAAAAGATTAGGTTTTGCACACCGCCTGGGCAGATGTCCAGATGTGTTGCAAGGGTTGGGTCCTTCCCTAGCCCCAACATATTCTGTTCAGTCAGATGATTCAAGCTTTATCTGCAGCGTTAGGAGCCACTCTTCAATTCGGCATGAACACTAAGCAGCTCTTACTGCGATAAAACGTCATCTTATAGAGCTGTTTCTATCCCTGATGCGGGTTCCTTTGGGAATATTTCACCGTATGGGTTTTTACCTCCCCCAACCAATAAGATGACAGAGTCCCCAGGGGGTCCTGTATCGGGGCTAGCTCGCCTCTAGTCCGGAATAGACCATCGAAGGAGTCAGTGTAAACCACTTATTTAAAAAAATGAAATTTTACTGAAATAAAGTGCTGCTGGGCGGATTAATTTTATTTTTAAGGCCAAAAACATTCGCAAAAGTCATTTTCTACGAGGTGTGTGTTTGCCGAAAAGCAAGGCCACGATATTGACGAGGTTTGGCCTACTGGTCTCTATGCGGCACCTATCTGGGCTAGTCCTTCCCTAGTCATGATGAGGTCTGACCATCGTAGTATGTAGTATGACCATCGTATGTGCATGTCTGACACCTAACATCAGAAACCAAGACGTTAACAAACGTTGCCTTTTCAGCCGTAGCAGGCGAAGCCGCTCTGCAGAGGATGGAGACGAGCCCGGTGCCGTAAAACCGTAACGTGTGACATAACGCATCACGCCTTGCTTTCTCGGACTAACGTGCACTACAATGCACAAAGACGTGTCGAGCATCTCTCTAGTTTCTCCGTTTTACAATGACATAATGCTACATTAGCCATGTAACAAAGCGGTGCTAATTCTGTTAGCCGCCTCGCTAGCTGTCGCGCAAGCTTTCCACAGCTAACGCTAACATGCGCGGCAACAACTCGAGTTTTCGGCCACATAAAGATACTGATTGGTGCAAGCAAGCAAACCATCCCGATATCTTACGTTAATTCTTTAGTTGTGTTGACTGGTTTGTGTCAACGGTTGGCTGTCGTTAGCTTCTTCTTATTCTGGGCTTGATGCAAAGATTTCCGGTAGCTTGTCAAGCCAACTTCCGGTAAGGGAGAGCTCCGAGGTACAGCCAAAGATTGTTATTTTTCAAGACGATAAATCACTCAGTAAAGAAACCCGGGCGTTAACCGTCGCGCTTGCGCTCCACTCTTGAAACGCAACCTCAAATTGTGTTTTTTCCCCCCTCAGAAACCAATCATAACAGAAATGTACATTTTGTCACTTTCAGATTGTGTATAATCTTACCCAAATGTAGACGATGTTGGTTTTTATAACGGAAGATATCCCACTTTTCTATTAACGCTGACACACGGAGAGCAGACCCGGAAATAGGGGCAGAGAGAGCGCTCTGTATTTCTTTCTCGTCTCAGTTGTAGTGCTCTCAGAGACGATCTTTGGCTCCAACAATAGCAAGCGTTCTATCAACGCTTTCAGAGGCCCTGTTGTAGACAGTGTTATAATGTGCTTTTGTTTGAGTGGTTGAATTTTACTGCATTTTTTCAAAAGGCAGACCATTTCCAGTCAACCTATCACAACTACACTTAGTATTGATCGGCTCCCCTCAGTAAGGCATTGTTAATTCCTTTAAATCATGATTGCAAGTAGAGGAACTGGTGTTATCAGCCAACCAGGGTCCTGTACTGTTGTGACTGCCAGTGAGGACCGGGTCCACTCAGTTGGGGTGTGTGGATGCATCCCTTCTGGCCCGGGTGGGCGTGGTTTCCACTCCATTTCAAAAATGACACATGCTGGGGACTGTGTGGCCTGTTGTACCGCTCTGAAGGCTTAGTGTGGCAACTAAACAAAAACACACGTGAGCAGAGATTGGTAAAACAGTGATTTAATAAATGCCAAATGGCCAAGATAGACTCTCGCACAATCTCACACAGGTTTGACAAATCTTGACGTCAGTGTCGCTGTTCTCCATGACAAGCTATATCATCCAATTCAGTCTTTTCATGTGCACCACTTCAACACGTGACACTGCATGTAAAGGCAAACTATCATCTTTATTATGATGTTATATTCCTACAGATTTGGATTTTATTAGATTAAAGCTGTTATGTAAAAGTCATGCAAGGTAAATGTCGTGGATGTTATGTTGTTAAAGGAATCTGCCATGTTAGTTGTATTAAGTTATCTCGTTACCGTAAGAACAGTTGTTTGGACAAATCATTTTTAATCTGCTCTGAAAAAGCAACCGATGTGTGACGTGACTCAATCAACAAAGGTAATCTCCGCCGGAGAATCGCCTCGGCATCCGTGGACGTCGGTCGGGTCGGGCAACCTTCTTTTCCCCGCCTCGCTCAGACGTCTTTGCTGCAGTCGGGGCAGAGGATGTCATCCTTGGACGTCAGGAAGCCTCGGCCGACCAGGGACACGGAGCACTTTTTGCAGTTGAAGCAGTCGTTGTGCCACTGGCGCTCCTCAAACGAGATGTACTTGCTGCCTCCCAGACCTGAAACCGAGCGGCGAAGAAACGTCACCATGAGGGGAACAAAGCAAGTCTGCTGATCGCTGTAATGTAATGATGTCCTCTAATGTCCTCTAATAGACGCTGATTGGGTTCACAGGACGGGACAGGAAGCACATGATTTGGGAGTGAATGCAAGACCTATAAAAGTCAAGGGCTTCTACATTTAAAGGTCACAGGATTGATCCCCACAACAGCTAACATGTCCTTGAGCAAGAATCACTGCTGTCTTATTGGCCTGAGTGTGAGGAGAGACACCTAAAACACACTACTGTTCACACTCGTGATCTACTGAGGTGTTGTTTTTCGTTTCAGTGTTTTAAAGTAACCTTACCGCTGATAGAGGTGGTGCAGGAAGCGCACTTCTTGGCAAACAGGTTGCAGAAGCAGTTGAGGCAGTAGGCGAAGTCGTCCCGGGAGGTGAACCGCTGGCCGGACAGCTGCTGTTTGCACCCGATGCAAACGAAGCAGTCCTTGTGCCAGGGCTGGTCGCGATAGGTCACTCCTCCAGAGGTGATTGGCTGGAAGAGACGCACCAATCAGTGACAGTCATTGACTCTTACCCTAACCCTTCAAGCGCTATCGGAAATGACGAGTTGAACAAAAACTACTTCTGTTATGAGGTCCATTTTGTTTTTGCGTGACAACTCATATTTACGAGCACTTGAAGGCAGCATTAAAACACACACAAGCTCCTACACATCTTCAAACTTGTGATTTGTGGATGTTTGTTCCCCCCCTTTCCCCTCGTATGTCAGTTCCTGAACGTGTTTTGTTGAAACTGGTTGAACTTGGTTTGACTCGGCTTTCCCACCACAAGTCCAAGTCAGAAGGTTTTTAGATCTTAAGGTCTCTAACGTAAGATTTACTCTGTCTGGGAGAATCAATGATATCACGTTTCTTCCACATTTCGCCCAGTGATGCTGTAACATTAAAGCACATTACGCTTCTACCGCACCTGATTTAGCACCGGTTAGCAACCGCGAAGCAAAGCTAGAACTTGCATGTGCCATTAAAGGTGCTGCACGTAGCATTTTTGTGTTTCTCCTCTTTGCAGCTTCCTGCTGCAAAGAGGATGTTGTTATTTGTACGTCTACCTCTCCAATTCCTGTTTACTTGTCACAGCAGTTATAAATAAAGAGGCGGGTGACCTCTGACCTCCAGTCTCGACGTGTCGCCTTTGAGTCTCATTCATTCCTCATTAGCGGCGGTTACATTTTTGGTGACGTTTGTGAGGCAATTACTGGAGAACCAAACTACGCATTCCTGCTAAACTTGGTTCTTAATTGACTTTAATCTAATCTAATCAGATGAAAGAAAGATGAATCGCTCTTTAGAGATCTGTACAGTGGAGTCACAAACAAGCCTCGCAAGGAAAAAGTGATGTAGTGGGAAATGAAAAACAACAACTATGACCTCGAGTCTTTCATCATCATACGGCAAACAACCACCAATATAAACAAAAAATCAATCATATTTTCATTTTGCCCAATAAGACCCTATCCTCATATAACCTAGATCAGTTTGTTTCTACTTAGTTTCATATATACTATGAATTCATGTCATAAAGATTTATGTCAGGTTAAACAAGTGGGTGACTGGGGGATAAACTGAGCGTGGGTGTGGCCTCCATGTGCATCAGTATGTACTGATGCTGACACCATGCAGCCACACTGTGAGCAACACGATCAACAAGTCACCAGAAGTCCATTAATTTCCTACAGAGCTGAGCAGCCAGGGAAAAGTCATCAACAGCCAATCAGACTTCTGCGTTTCCTTGTTTCCCTACTGATGTGATTTAGTTTCATGATCAATAGTGCAAAATGGACAAGAAGTTGATTCCAGCCATTCAAAGCTTCCAAGTTCTCTACAACTTTGATGTGAAAGACTGCAGGAATAAACGTCTCAGAAACGAAGCTTGGAGAACGGATGATCGTCGGTCAATGGGAAGATCTGAAGATCAGTTTTTCTCTTAATGATCAGTTAACACATGAAAGGCAATACCAAAGCAGCGAGAGTACACTGACAAAATCATACCTTATTTTTCTTTCTCAAAACGTTGCAGCTGCAGACCGCTACATAGAGGCAATCAGAGCTTCTGGCCCCGCCCACAACCGATCAGAATAGAGCGACCCCAAAAACCAAGTTGCACACAGTGTGAGCAAACTGTTGCCACGTTCATTTCCTCTACATGTAAACGTAAATGACATTATCTATTGTTGCGGCTACCTTCTTGCAGTGGACGCACTGCTGGGCGAACTGCTTCTCGTAGCAGGGCAGGCAGTAGTTGTTGGCGTCCTTCAGGATGAAGCTGCGGGTCCCGATGGGCTGCTGGCAATGGTGGCAGGTGAAGCAATTCTCATGCCAGCTTTTGCCCTTATGCTCCATCTTTTTAGTGCCTGGTAGAGAGATATGGTGTATTAGTAATGGGATTTAGTAATAGTAGTGACAGCAGGAGCAGTAGTAGTATTAGGAAGATGTGACACAAGGGGTCCCGTTGATTTCAATGTGACTGGGAGAGAAACATGGTTGACTGGGGTTGAATTCACTCACTAACACATCTTTCAATTGAACCCCAACTGAATCAAATTGGGTCATCCCATCCCGGGCAACAGACCCCATCTTTGCTAGAATAACAACATTTACGCTCTGGCTCGGGTCGCCCCGGCCTCCTCACCAGGCATGATGGTCTTCAGGCACTGGTTGCACTTGGAGGAGTACTCGTTGGAGTAGCACTCGATGCACATGAGCACATTGTCCTTGGCGGAGAAAGGCCGATCCACCAGAGATCGGCTGCACTTGGCGCAGAGGAAGCATCCGTCGTGCCAGTGGCGATCCTTGTACGCCAGATCCTGCAGAGTATATTGAGACAGCAGTTACTCCCATTCTACTCGTGACTCGGTGCATTGCTGGAGAAGTGCATGCAAGCTGACTTTCCCCGGGTGAATGAAGGTTAAGAAACCTCACCTTGCTGGTGCAGCTAATGAGTTCCTTGCATATTTCACAGTTGTTGGAGAAGAGCCTCTCGTAGCAGTTGATGCAGTGTGGGTTCTCCTCCCGCAGGATGTACTTCTGCCCGTACAGCGACTCCTTACAGTCCGCGCAGTCGTAGCGCTCCGCCATCTTGGCTCAAATCTCTCTAGCTGCACTGCAAGAGAGGAAATGACTTTCATTGCAAATTTCCACCATTTTCAAGTTTTTAGCTACTTTAAGACCTTTTCCCACCAAATGCAAAGATGAATACCCACGTGAACATGGGAAGAACATGCAAACTCCACATGACCACTGAGTGAATTTCACTGAGCGAGTCCCCTAATTTCTCATTGACAGCATGCCTGACCACCATGGGATCACAAGGTCAGAAATCACATCACAAATCATCGGTTCCCCGGCTGTCAAGCTTGTAGGCAAAAGGTCGGGAGAGGTCCTCAACAAATTGAAAGTCACATACAACAAATTAGGTCAATGTTGGAAATAGCCTTCAAATTACTGCAGGCCATATAGTAAATGCCTTTCATTTCATTAAGCACAACATGACTTTGGAAATGGGTCTTATTTGCTTTAAAGGAGTTGGTTAAAAAGCATTGCAACTCATTTGAACTGGAGTCACGCTCACAGATTTTGGACGGGTCTTCAAATGGGAAAATCCACCGCAAAAGCGATTCCATATGTGACGATGTCGGGCATTTCAGTTTTTGTTTCATTTCATTTGTGAACATGAAATTGACATCTGAGATTCTAACGTCACGATGAGACACTTTCTGGAGCTGTCCCATTGGCAATGAATGGGAATGTTGGAAGCACTGTGCCAACTTTCCAGGGATATTGGTGCATTGGTGAGAAGATGAAGAAGAAGAAGTTTCCATCATTTGGGGGTAATTACTCCAAAAAATAAAACACAAAGGCTGCTATTGACTACTTTCAAGCTAAGTGGCCACTTGGAAAAGTGCCAGTGATTTTCAGTGTTTTTCCCATTTACATTTTATTCATTTAGTCACTGGACGTCAATCCAAAACCAATGGTCGTTTCATTCGTCGGCAGGCAGGTCGAGAATTTCTCTCTTCATGAGTTTAAGATCAGAATTTGGGGAAAACTGTTAATTTAACCACGTAACATCATCATCTACGTATCCCTCTGCACCCTCTATCATCCCTCTATCATCCCTCTGCACCCTCTGTCATCCCTCTATCATCCCTCTGCACCCTCTATCATCCCTCTGCACCCTCTATCATCCCTCTATATCTCTATACACTTTACACAGTTATTTATGTGTTAAAATCCCATTATGTTGATTAAAAATGGTGTATCGAGAGAGAGATTTTGCATTTTTTTCTTAATTCCTGACAAAAATACGGCCCCTGAGGGAGTACTAGTATTTGAAAAACCTGAGCAGCGAGCAGCTCCAAATAATCCTCTAAACCTCCAAAGAAATCTGAGATTTTGTTCAACTAATCATGAGAAAATTAGTGATGTTATGATTTTTAGGAGACAAAAATCTGTTGCAACCTCGGAGTTCGACCGAGGTGCTCAAATCGAGAGGACTGAACAGATGGGAAAGACTTCAGCTACACTTGGTGAAGGAGGAAAACTCATCTCAGCTATCAGTGCGTTGCCAAAACGAGGTGGTTTCATGATAACCTTTTTCTTGCTCGCTGTGAGGAAGTAAACATGTAAGTTACTGCTATTCCTCCTGTCAGAAACTGTCAGAAATGATCTGTAATATCTTCTTTGAGGACTCAGCGATGTGCTAGTTTGATCAGTGATACCAAACAGCATCAAAACTCAATTTGACATCAGTGGACGTTTGATCGAGGCCCTGTTGACGGGCTGCCAAGTCAGCAGGCACAGATTCACCAACAGTATTTTCCTGGGACGAATTTGGACGCATTACGCAATCAACTTTGCTTCTCAAGTTGAGTCAGTGACGAATGCGTTTGCCAAAGCACCCTAAGCATTGATCAATACTGCATTAGTACAAATAAAGATTACTCGACTCGACTATTTAGTGCGACTGAAAAAGCTCTATCCTGTTACAATGATGCCAACAAACACGAATTCAGACCACAGCAAACAAAATGATGTAAAATTACTGTAATACCTATAATAAAAGTACATAAAATACAGTGTATTACTTCCCTTTCCTTACCATGGAAAGAGAAAAGGAGCACAAGAAGAAGCTGAGATAGTTTTTTAAAGGGAAGACAGCAGAATTTACCCCCCGACCTCTGCATGTTTCATGAAACGCATTCACAAGGGATAAAGACATTTTCCGAAATTCATCACTTCCTGATTTAACTTGAAGCAAAATCTGAAAATGAAAATCTTCCTCTATAGATTCTATTTTTTTTCTGTTTTTCATGACAGAGTTCAATTTGTACAGGGTAAAAAAAAGGGTCTTAAATGATGATGATCTAAACTCAAGGCCTTAAATGGTCTTGAATACAGTGAAATAAAACATCTTTAAATCTTAAATTCAGTTTTAGAGGTCTTAAAAAATGTGTGGTTTCTTGGTGCGTTCAGTCACGCAGACCAGCTTCTGTTAGTCTACAGTTATTTTCATTTTCAGCCTTTTTTCAAATGTGAAATTGGTCTCATGTGGCATTAAAAATTCTTAGTTAAAGTTGATAAAACTTGCAGACACCCTGAATATTAGACCCAGTGAGACGGTGACAGAGATGAAAGCAAGGACAGTAGGAGTAGAAGAACAGAAGAAGAAAGTCAGGACTCCATTACTACACTATGACGTCCTGTTGCAGCCTATGAAGAAATCAGGACAGAAAGGAGGCGAAGGAGCGAGGCGTTACCTGTCAGAGCAGCCTCAGCATCCGTGGAGGAACCCGCTGGCAGACTGAGGTCCGACTTGGCCGGTCTACCGGCTTTATTCGATTAGACCCGAACTGGGAGGAGGTGGAGGCGGTGGTGTGATCGGGTGGGCCGGCCGCAAATACCAGCCAAATCAAACCTAATCCCACTGTGAAATGTACAGAGGTTTGAATACACACACACACACACACACACACACATTACATTACATTCATTTTGCAGACGCTTTTATCCAAAGAAACTTACAATAAGTGCATTCAACATAGGTAGAGAACTACTAGTCACCAGTAATCTTAAGTGCATTTCCTTCCACACACACAAGCTATATATATCTATATACATGACTATATCATATCACAGCGGTCCATGTAAACTATTTATCAATTACATACTGCTCAATAAAGAACAGACATGATTTAGAAAATGATTTTAGAGTGAAGCGTCTCTTGAAGACCATGGCAGTGAGAAGACTGTTTCCTGTTGTCTTTTGATGCATCAGAAGACATTTAGTCGAGGTAGAGCAGCACAGATGTAGTAATATTATTTTTAATGTCATTTAAAGATGAGAGGAAGAGGGAAAGAGAGACAGACCTAAAACCTAAAAGCTCACTCGGACAGGAAGCTGGATTTGACCCCGTTAGGCGGAGGGTATTGGCCTAATTGGAAATTAACTCAGTTACTTTGTTCTTCCCCTGTTAACTCTGCAGGGAGGGAGACTGTACATAACCAAGCCAAGGTAGATTTGTGTTCGAGATTGCAGTCAGGTCGATTTCATTCGAGAGGAGCAAATATTACAATATATGTCATCAGGGAGAGGTAGCTTCCTCCTCATCTGCCCTCCGGTGGACGCCTCATTATATTATGACTGGAGGCAGGCCAGCTGTCCTCCGGTCGGCAGCGTGCCAGCAGGTACTGACGGAGTAAATACTCTACAGACCTGCTTAAAATAGTATTTGCAAATAATACTGTTTGTTTTAACCTCCTTGGAGCACTGGGTGGGTGGGGTTCCCCACGTTCAGGAAAATAGGAAAAGACAGTGTCAAGCAAGTTGATAATCATAGAAACGTATAGTGGATTGAGCGTCCAGTTGTCTAAACTGTCCTTGCACTGTTATGTGACTAGCCCCACCCCCATCGGGTGCTCCAAGCAGGTTAAAGAGATGCTAAGAAATTCTGCTGCAGTTCGACTGTCTATCCTCTGTTGTTGCTATGCGGTTATTACTGCCACAGCTCATTCTGCTGCCCTGCTGTTGCCAATGAAGGTGTAAAGATGTTTTATATAACAGCCTGAATCACAAAGTGTGCAACAGAGAAGAGTATCCCGTCCCCACCACTGAAACGCTGTAAATTCACCTTGTTTGTCACATTAAATGTAATTTCTTCACCAACAGGAAGTGATGAATTGACACCTAAGAGTAAAATCCAAACAGGTCTTGTGTATAACAACATTATGCTATATGTGTACAGCATCATTTAAAACAGAAGTGAAAAAAGAAGCTGTCAAATAAAAGTAAATTCATGAAATAATTTAAAACAAGTAGAAACAGGAGATAGAGAGATAAAAATACAAGGCTAAAACAACATAATAGTACAAATACTGAGATAAAAGACGTCACATGAATGCCAGTCTATAAAAATAGGTTTTAAATGGAGACGTAAGGTGTGTTTGTGCCAGCCTGATCTCCTCAGCCAGGTTGTTTCAAAGCCTAGAGGCCCTGATAAATATCCAAGGTCTATAAATGAGTTGATTAATAGCGCGGTGTCATCTGCATAGCCATTGGCTTTCTATTAAAGAACAAGGCCCGCCAACTGTGACCATGTTTTTCCTGTTACTCCGAGCTTAGATTAACTCAATGGGGACTTCATGGTGGATAGACAAACAATACAAAACAATTGAATAGCTTTTATCTTATTAAAAATGTCACGACAAAGCATTGTTTCAGAGCAGTGAGCCTCAGGTTAGGGCAAAATCAAATTAGGATATTTTATTTATACAATTATAATCTTGTATGTAATATAATATTCATGTTATGTGCGGACAAAAAGAGTTGCATGTGAAATTGTTGTTTGTATTTTGCTTTTCCTTACAAAGTTACCAAGCAATTCATTATTGATTCATGTTTCCAATAAAACAGGTAATCAAATGCAAAGCAGCAATAGTGGTTTGTTATATAATAATAATAATAATAATAATAATAATAATAATAATAATAATAATATTTTTTTATAAACACACCATAAGCACCTAAAAATATTTGAAAAACATCATAGTGGCAACAGAAAATGTCATAATAACCAGAGGAAAAGAGAGAGAAGTGAAACAGATAGTGGTGGTTTGGGTCCATGCAGTGAACCAGCTCCGTCAAAAAGATAAAGTAATAATCTGTAACTTTTTCATATAAATAATTGTTTTGCTACTCTCTAAAACTCTCTATACCATACTTTTATAAACAGCTCAGTTGTACGTTTAGAAATGCACTGTCGTTTCCAATATGGCCACCAGAGGGCTCATCACATCGTGCTGTGCAGCGAAGATCGACCACCAACGGCTACATTGAAATCTTAGTTTTTCCAGATCAGAATCGATTCTGCGAGTCCCACTTGCAAACTTCCAAACTACATTTGGTCAACTGAGATGTCTTCGGATTTAAAAACAAAAAGGTTTAACATGACCTCAACAAAAGGGACGTTATCTGTAACATTTACCATTCTGTAATAACACAAGTTTACACAGGTACCTAACGAGACGCAAATATAATATAACATAAATATATAGGTTCCAGTGGTAAACACATTACTTGGCACTTTGTGGAGAGAAATGGGACAGTGAGTATGAAACGTTGAGTCCATGCAGAAAAAACATCATCCTCTTCCTTGGAAATGTAGAACAGCAGGTCGGCTGAAGCAGAGTCAACAAGCAGCTGTCTGTGCCCGGATTAGCCGAGGCGTATTCAAGGAAAAATCCACCCTAAATTACCTTAACACTGTTATAAATCGGTTGGCGACGATTGGTTCAATTTAAAGTTTCAGACCAGCCCCAGTAAACGCATCACAACAAGCGTCCAGTCAGCAGGTTATTGTCTGTGTAGGAGGATTTAGACTTCTAACTCAATCACTTTAACAAACTCAATTCAACTCATAATAACTTACGATTCAATTATATTTATTTGCGAAACATCCTGTACTATATACTATGACTCAATCCTTACTCATAGTCCATGACATAATACTATGGGACCTTTGATCACAGAAAATGTTCATGGATCTAAACCATCAACGGTAACCGTCAGGTTTTGGTGTCAGCCAATCAGAATCAAAGAGCAAGGGCTTCTTTCTAGACCGACGATCAACAATCATACAGGAGAAATCCATCGGAGGAGAGGAGAGAGACCAATTTCTCCACCGACAGGAGATAGACCAGAATGCAATGCAGTAGCCAGGATAGACCAGAATGCCATGCAGTAAGCAAGATAGACCAGAATGCAATGCAGCTACATACACATGCCCCAGTGTTCACAAACTAGTTGGCTAGCTAGCAGTCTTTAGATGCCCATACAGCACCTTTCATTGGAAGTCCCCACCCCTTCTCTGGGGTTGTAGCAAGGCATTCTGGGAAACGTATTACATCACTAACTGAAGGCCCATGATCCTGCTGCTCTGCTACTGGACTACTGCCTTTTAATAATAATTATAATCACATGACACTTTATTGCCCCCCTTCGACAGGGAGGTCAGAGGTCAGCTCTGTTCTGTAGCTACCTGTCATGTCATTTTGTTTGTACTTTTGCACATTGTTGTTTGCAACTTTGATGTCTCAAGAAAAAGAAGCTCTTCATCCTAATGGGATTACCTGATAACAAGTTAAATGAAATAAAATTAACTGTCACAAAACAATTGAAAAGGTCTACAAATAAAAGCCAAAAATAAAACAAAAATGTGTCACCTGTTGTGAGAGCTTGGTAATGGCAGAAAAAAACCCAAAAAAAAAACAAAAAACTGGACAGATTAGTTAGTTAGTTAATTCAGTGTTGGCGGTGATCACTGGCACGTCGTAC